>QVRM01004832.1:197500-299411 GCA_003439945.1 Dermanyssus gallinae
CTTGACAATTTGTCAATCGATTATGTAAAGTTTTTCTTAGATAAGGCTATCTGCATAATGCTCGCGGTTTCACAGATGCTTATCATTCCTACCGCAGTACCTAACCAAATGTTCTTCTCTCGGAGGATTCCGTCCACAACACTAGCAGTACAATACATGGCTAGTGCACGGCTGTACGACTACAACACGATTTTAGGCTCCTAAAAACAATGTCCTTGCTTTTGTAAGTGTAGTTAAACTACTTTAGGCCATGAAAGTTGTTATTTGGCTATCACCCAGTAGTATAAGTCGGCTAGAGTTTTACTAATAACTTGATTGATCGTTTGCAGTGTGCGCTGTTGATGCATTAAAAATCAACTTTAACACGTCGTCAGATGTATTTGCTCTTTTAAACATACCGGTAAATACGCTTTTTTTGCTGTGGAAGTCTCAAGTCCTTGTTAATTAAAACAGGTAAATCAAGTGCACCGATTGGAAAGTACTCGAAGCTACCTCGATGGCAATTAGATCGTCCGTGATTCGCGGTCGGTTACTCGTGTGTTACGAAATGACATACTGCAGAACTGCGAGAAGCTGTGTTAACTTGCCGGATGTCCGGCTTGCAAATTAGTATTGAAATTGATTACAAACTAGCTAACTAGTTTTAAACTCTAAGCGCTAATCGACAATGTAACGAAATTATCGCTACAGCAATTGCCGGTACTTCTAACTTCCCGCAGTGTGAGGAGGGGGGGGGGATATATATATACAGGGTGTCCCTATTTGTGTGTCCAAAACGCTAGGGAATGGTCACACTCGGTGAGAAAATCATTTTTGCCAATGGGTGGAAGCCGGGAAAACGTTTTGTTTAGGAGTGAGGATGAAATTTATAAAAGCAGTTATTTCTGTCTTTTTTCTCCTACATAGTTGTGCAAAAGCTACGTTTGCGGGAGAACCGTGTGTCAGCGCACAAAGGAACCGATCATACCGGCGTGTTTGGCGGAAAATTCTGCACAATAAAGTATACATTACTAGCTTGCGTAGCAAAAAGCGAATAGCCAGATTAAGGAAAGTCATAAAAAGTCAAAATGTTACGTTAACGCTTTTTTTGTGCAACATCGTAATTTTTTCCATTACGACCAAAAATGCACGTCCAAAAGACTACTCTCAGGCAATAGCAGATTTAATGCTCACTACATTCGTACCAAAGTGATGGTGCTGCGTTACGTAGTTGCCAAGTGACTAAACTTTTTCGACAGTCATAGTTGTTATGTTTCACGCTGAAGTTTTTACGTCCAGAATTGTAGCATTTTGCCAAGACGTTTCCGCCCCCTCTTTCCATTAGAAAAAATTATTCTCTTGCTGAGTTCTACCAAACCTCAAAATATGTACCTAACTTTCTCATACACCCTATGCAAGTATGCATGCCTTCGCTTTCGATATGACTGTCGAAAAAGCTTAGTTACTTGGCAACTACGTAACGCAGCACCATCACTGTGGTACGAATGTAGTCGGCATTAAATCTGCTATTGCCTGAGAGTAGTCTTTTGGACGTGCATTTTTGGTCGTAATGGAAAAAATTACGATGTTGCACAAAAAAGCGTTAACGTAACATTTTGACCTTTTATGACTTTCCTTAATCTGGCTATTCGCTTTTTGCTACGCAAGCTAGTAATGTATACTTTATTGTGCAGAATTTTTCGCCAAAAACGGTTTCTTTGTGCGCTGACTGGTTCTCCCGCAAACGTAGCTTTTGCACAACTATGTAGGAGAAAAAAGACAGAAGAACTGCTTTTATAAGTTTCATCCTCACTCCTAAACAAAACGTTTTCCCGGCTTCCACCCATTGGCAAAAATGATTTTCTCACCGAGTGTGACCATTCCCTAGCGTTTTGGACACACAAATAGGGACACCCTGTATATATGCCTCTCATAACCGTATGTACATAGTTGAGGGTTTGATGGAACTCAGCAAGAAAATATGTTTTCCTATTGAAAGGAAGGAGCGGAACCGTTATGTTTAGAAGTAAGGATGAAACTTAGTAAAGTAGTTTTTCTGTTTTTTTTTATCCTATATAGTTGTGCAAAATCTACGTTTGCGGGAGAATTAGCCAATGTTTGAGAGAACCGATCATATCGGCGCCTTCGGCGGAAAATTCTGCATGATCTTCTAAATGACACGCGACGCAAGCAAACGAAAGGCGAATAGCCAGATTAAGAAAGGTCATAATAAATCAACATGCTGTTATGTACTACCGTAAACTCTTACCATTACGACCAAAAACATACGCCTAAAAGACTGTTCTCAGACAATAGCAAATTCAATGCCCATCATTTGTGTACTAAAGTGATGGTGCTGAGTTACGTAGTTGCCGAGTGACTAAGCTTGTTCGACAAACTGGCAACCGGCCCCTGTGGGATAGCAGTTGACAATGTTATTTATAGCAGCGTGACACGGGAGTACAGGGCAGAAAGAAAAAGAAATTCTTCTGCCAGCGAACAGAAAGTTATTGAGGTTATCGCTTTTTAAGACGATGCCCTTTCTTAGAGAAAAAATGCCGCCCTTCGCGAGCTTAACCCAAGGTCGCAAAGGAACGTGTTGTTTATTCTAAATAGATTGTCTTTTATCAAGAGCTTAAACGTGGTCCTCCTGTATACGTATAACAGTGCGATTGTGTTTATCGTGCGATTTTTGGTGCACCAATCGGAGACAAAACAACTTGCTCTTCACGTGTTTTTTTCTCGGATATGGTTTCCTTTGATTAAGTACAGTTTCGAGTCGAGCCCGGAGGTGCTGCACGGGTTCGATTCTTACCGTCGCACATTTGTATGGGTTTTGTAAACAAGTTTTGCAAGTACCGTTTTGAGGGTCGACGGTTTGATTGGTTGTTTTGAGAACACATCTCATCGTATTTGCTCCAGGCCACCAGAAGTGTATTCTAGAGCTGTGATGCTCACAGAGCGTAGATATGAAGAAAAGCAGTCATAAACATGCATATATGTGAGCTATGTCTTAACAACAATTGAAACACGAACATTTCCTCAGTGTGCGAGTGATCACTTCCAAGAACTCGCTTGATGATATGGAGACACAGATATATTGATTTGTCGTCTAAAATCAAGTTGTTTTATACATTTAATGTTATTTCAGTCAATTACACTTACACTGCATATTTTCTATAACATGTTCCCAACGTTTCCTCTCTCTCAGTGAACATATTTTTCCTTCCAGAACATTTGGCTTATTTTTTTCAAGAAGTTCGTATATTATTATATATTATGCAAATAGTTGAACTCAACACCGCTTCGCTAAACGGCTAAAGCGAGAACGCGTGCCCTTCGCTCGTTAGCAGTGCCCGCGAATAGATGCTGCATTTCTACGTTACATTTCTATGGATATTCTCTGTATTAGTCTCCGGTACTTCTTTCTTTGGTTGCGACGAATATTTCGATGCCTAGTTCGGTACGAAATCGGGCATGTCCTGAAATCAGAGCACACGCCGTCTGCACCTCCATGCACGTGCATGTCGTTGTTTGTGTATATTACGACACGTGTTTATAGGATACGAATATTCGGACGTTCGCCGAACAATATATTGACACGTTACTAAAATGCTAGGGAAAAAGTAAACCACGCATAGTATACAAAGCTAGTTATTTCATTATATTTAGGTATTTAATAATAAACATATTTGTTTGGGGTAATTTAATAATAAATATATCTAATTCGAGTATGAACTGAAAACAACACAATAGAGCTTCAATGCCGACCCGAAGGCTACGTCAACGTAATATAAATCTTCCATTGTAATATAGTTTTTCCCGGTTTTGACATTATTATACAGTCATATAGCCAGGACGTAAAACTTAAAATTGTCGGTAACTAAAACGGTAAGTAAATAACTAAAACGAGTGCAAATTGGCAAGATTGTTTCACAATTAGGTGCGAAAAATAACATTCTGGACACATGTATTGTTTATTAGACCATATTTGGTATATACGCATATGTGCTAAAATTTGCCAACATCACTTTTGTCAGCGATATCGCTTTTTTGCAGTGTCGGAGATGATACAGACCACACAATTTCCCGCATAGCTTTAATTCGTACATGGGTCGATATTTCATACAACCCATTTTGTATACGTGTCTTCATATGAAATTCATGTATTGCAAACCCGGTAATGAAGGACCTGTTTTTACGACATGGACCCTTTCAGTAGTTTGTGGTGATCGCTCTAGTCTCATAAAAACGCTAATTAACATCAGCAAACTTGTATTCCCATTCAGCGAGATGGTTTTCGAAGGCCTCAGTTCTTGGGAAAAAAATGCATTGCTCTGAGATTCCCCCCAAGAAGTGATGTCGATGCCAACAGGTAAACAAGCCGAATGCGGCTAGTGCGATAGACTTATAACACTTTTTTGGGAAAACTGGCTTTGTCGAGTATTTCCAGATTCGTGTTTGATAGGTTGGGCCATATGACCTGTAACCCGCAAGCAGCGGTTGGTGCAACCTTTAGACTAAAAATGTTGACATCAGGCGACAACCGATGAGGCTTCTGGGAATATTAGGGTAAACCCTGCGTTGAGAAGACTACTCCAATATATGAAAAATGCGGAATAAAATGTGATGGTGCTAAGCTCAAGAGTATTTCAACTTGTTCAGCGATTTACCTCCGCAGCAAAACTTTGTCGCTTTACTTTTTGGAACATTTATTACTACAGCGTTAAGGTCAACGGACGTTTGTAGTGATGCAAGCGACTGCTGCAAGTAAAGTTGACTTCGGGAGTAGAGTACAAGGTCATCAGCGTACATAAGTGTATTAACTTGTTTGTCCTGGATTTTGCCCGGCAGATCGCTCACCAGTATTGAGGACAATAGAGTGCTTAGATTATCGCATTGTGCGATAATGTTAGTCCGCTATTGTTTTTAATTACTTTCTTTTTAACTTACTAGTATTTTTTTTATTTACTATTAGTTGAAGTGCATTTAGTTGTCCCGTCGTCGATGATAACCCCCCTCTCCCCTGCAGCAGAGCCTGCGATAACTTTAGTATTGCCGTTGGAATACCACATAACGCTAGTTTTTCTAGGATTATTGTTCGTGACGCTAGAAGCTGCCTCAAAAGCCTACCAAAACAGCAAAAAGAATATTACGTTTAACTCAGAGGGCCATTTGAATGCTATTCAAAAGAACAGTCGTTTGGTGCCAAAGGCCACAATTTTGACTGTGGCCTATCCTTGTATCTGATGCTCTTGTGCCTAGCGTTTATGGCAAATACATTTATCGTAGACCTTCCTTGTGCAGCTACATAGGTGGGTTCCTCGGCTGTGGAAACCAACCACATACCACGGGGTCTGCATGCAGCGATGTTCGTGATTTGAGCAGCTCCCTCCCTTACCGTCTCGATGGCGTTCGTTTCACGCGCATGATCTTTTGCTGCGCCGCGCTTGTTTATAAACAATATTGTTTGTTTACAATTCTCGTCATCACAATGATGATTACGCTGAAGGTGGCAACTGATGGAGAAAGCAAAACACAAAGATGATGAGGATGACGACTAGGAAGACGGCTATATTAGTGAAAATGAAGCTGACGATGATGAAGGTGATGATGGCAATGGCAGTGAGATGCCGATTAGAACAAAGGGCAAGAGGGACGCTGGCAAGTAATAATGTAACTAAGTGATGATGATAATGATTGCTTGAGCGGACACTGCGCGTATAGTTAATTCGAATAAAAGTAAGCGGCAGATTTCTACGCTAGTCGACTCTTGGAGTCACTCTCAAAATTTGCCAAGCTCGCGGATGCTCAAGATTTTCTTCACTAAATTTAAGATTTAGCGACACTTTACAGGAGCCATACGCAAACACGTCCGCACCGTTGAGATCGTAATCGGCGACAGCATTCTGGGTGTGCTAGCTGACCCTTGCTGTTTGGAAGTGTTTGCAACCTCAATTATTGTTCGACGTTATTATAGAGTCCACTGATCTATAAGGAAAGGAATCGGCCATGTGCCCAAGGAAAATCATCGGGTGAAGGACAGGGTCCTGAGTGCTTGGTGGAATTCAGCTAAGACCCTCAGGATCTATCATGTTCAGATCTGTCCGATGTACAAGTGTATCATACAAGCAAATCATCTACCTAAGAACCTAATAGGACTAGACAAATTGCATGTAAGCAACTAACAAATAAGCAGAAATCGGCACGTGGCTACGCTCTGAACATTGTGAGGCCTAAAAACGACAATAATGAATATTTGTTGGAGGCGCCGTTTTTACGAATATCTATTCCGTCGTCGTCGTTCAATGACAACGAGTGGCGTTAAGCTGTTAGGCCTTGAGTTCTGGTTGAGTTCTCGCAAGCAGCATTGCAACTGACACACATCCGCGCCGCAATGAATAGGACAAACTCTATGTTGAAGCTAGCACATCGTCCAAAATACTATTTACGTAACAATATAAAAGGGACAGAGAAGAATAAGCCGAGCAAGTCCGAGGCAGAGAGCACAGTGAACACGACGACTGTATGCGTTTACACAGTAGCAGCAACAGCAAAAAAACGACAAATAATACCAAAGAAACAGAATTCCTTTTGACGGCCGATTGCCATTCGAGTCGACGCCAATAACCATCGTAGGCGGCCACCGATGACTGGCTGTCATTAGCAGATAATCGGGCAATAGCAGCGGCCCTGCCAGGCCAGCGCACCGGCGGGAAGAAAAAACAACACGTCTCGACGGGGTTTAAGCCCTTCTAGCCTCCGCCTACCCGACCGCGATGACGGGACTACCGAGTTGTAGTGAGTTGGTTGCTTCAACGGCGGCTCGAAGGTACTTCGTACTGTATCGGCATTGCTGCTTGACAACGAATGAAGTTCTTTTTTCTTTGTTCTGGGAGGTTTTGGGAAACCATGATGCACATGCGCCACTAGCAGCCTGCGAGACTAGTGTGAGACTTGCAAACCCACTAAACCCCGATTTCTCCCTACCCCCCCCCCCCCCCAGGCTCGGTATTATTTTGGCATTACTTCGAAGCCGTGGGAGAGGCGTCTCTGCCGTTCTCCTTCAATCAGCTCTATCCCTGACTATCATCCCGCATGTCTACCTGCGGTTGGATAAGGGGATGCCATTTTGTAATACGTCCTGTGAGGGTGCGTCGAGACCATGAGGGCCTGGCTGCTCTCCACCCTCTCCCTTAATGAAGTTCTTACCGACGATCCTCTACAACCAGTGTCCCCACTCACCCGTTGGCCATAGGGTGCCAAATCGCTCCTTTGTAAGAAATGCCGCTACAAACAATGACGCGCTAGTGTTGATTGGTCTGTATTCAGATGCACAAGTGGCTGTACAGAGCACGTGTGGGCACCTGTATGCAATGTAGCAAATTAGCTGCACCCAAAAATCCGCATACGCCGCACCGACACTACCTCCTCACACATGTATAGAGCAAGAGAGACAAGAGAATTACAACGAGAGAAAAGTGCCGCAGCAGCTATAGGCATCCATATAAGCATGCGTGTGTAGCAAAGGCACGAAGGCGGCATGTTGGACCTCACAACTGTGAATGACGTTGATGCAAAGTAATTGCTACGATTTAGCGATTTAATTAGCGACTATAAAGCCGATTAGCACAACTTTGTGTGGCGAGACCACTCTTTTTCAATAGTGCAACTCGTCGGATGCGTAGCTAGAAAAGAATTGTATCGTTTCGAATAAGTTGTTTTTTAGTTAATTTTATATGGTTGAAGGGTTTTGTAAACTACATATGGTCTTTTAAGTCTATAATATCACCCATAATCGCTATAATTTGGAAGCGATCGAGTATTTGCACTTCAATACATGTTATCTATTGATGCTAATTTCTTCGCACAACTCACACACACAGTAGTAACACAGTTGTGTCACAATTAAATTTAAGTATGTTTCCGTCATGCAGATGTAGTGGTGAAAACCGTGTCGTGTTAGCCTGCTGATAATTCCTTCTGGAAGGCTTTCTTTTACTAGTTGTTTAAGACATTGGGTCGTTAGTGTATTTGTCCGTGACAAAATGCATCTGTGATTGTTGACATTTTCTATGTTCATATTCTTATAACTGTTTTGTTCTTGTTTAAAATAAAAAAACATTAATTATCGATTTACATCCGTTTTCCGACAAGCTTATGTGCAAATGTTGTTGAAGCGTTTTTCGGTGTCAAAGTTTTTTTTTTGCTGACGCTGTCTTCACGCGGTCCATTTCAGTTAAATGTTCAGACGTGAAATAGGCTTTAAAAAATAATCGGTTTGATTTCAATAAAAGTCACAACGGACAAATCATTAGTCGGTTCATGACCAATGTTGTATAACTCTTAAACGTATATTACGTAATCAAATAAGAGGACACGTTTAACCAGAAGAAAAAAAATTGAATATATATATATATATATATATATATATATATATATATTGCATTTAGGTCGTTCCATCATTAAATAACTAAGAGTGGTGTTTTTGAGACGTGTTCTATGTCACTCAGCCAGGATTCAAAAGCTGTAGGAAGTGTCTTTGAAAACAGTAAATATTTAATTAATCCAGACTATATACATTTTTCAACGGCGATAACAATGGCGGACCACATGATAATGTTGCGAATTTTCTAGCGCTTATCTTGTTGACCTGCAGTAAGGTACGTATATAAAGCACAAACAAATTTCAGTACTTCGCTTACCTGTTGACGACCCTGGGGTTGCCCATCTTAACCTCCGTTATCTGCTGCAAAGTTCTATGATAGATGGTAGTATCTGGTACTAACCGCGGTGCCTGGAAATAAGCTGGACGATACCACGGTGGTAAAAAGAAGGTAAATAATATTTTTGCACTAACTCTTCGAGGCATACCACTCCCCCCGCCATACCACACCCCCCGCACGCTAAGAAGCCCATTTCGGGCACACACACAAAATTGTATGTTCAGAAGTGTTCCCGGTTTCGCTTTGGCAGTACTTGCAGAATGGAGATGTGGCTTAGTTAACGTCTACATACGCGTATCCAGTCTCTTGGGTTCGTCTGTCTTTATGAAGAATAACACGGCACCAATGTTACAAAGTATTTTTAAAAAGCTAATTGAGAAGGCCGAGCCTATTTCTGTAGACTGATCGAACGACAACGGTTCGCGAGATTCTGAGTTAAATTTAGCAAGCGCGACGTGGGCATGGATCGATTACAGGCTATACGGGTAGCGGACTGGCTTATTTCTACGTAGCGGACGTGTCGCTGATATTGCTTCCCAATCTTGAATTTGAATGCCTTAATTAAATAGCACAATGAGCGATAGCTCCTATCGATTCGTAACCGATTTCACGTTTTACTAATCACTGAAATCAACTAAAGTACTAATAACCGTTTTTTGCCACCTGCTGTAGAAACTTTCCGTCCTAAACGCAAATCGCCACATAGGCGCAGATAGGTGGTTACAGGGGAAGACGACGAGAAGGCCAGTTACTAATTGAACTGACGCTCTTGCTGGTTATGTGTATAGGCAATTCTTCATCTATAAGGTAGAATTAGAAACATTTTTTAAGGAGGCTGTTTTTAATTCCAGACCATCCTCCGTTCCCTACGAGCTTGGCACTCAACGTGAGGTAAATCTTCAATGCACCGAGGGCCGGACATTTTGAGATATCTAGGGTTTCCCCAACAGTCCTTATGGCAGCATGGCCGCTGACTCTCAGCGGTATGGTTAATCATCTATTCTCAATGAGCATCGCTCAAGGAAAATTCAATCAACAACAGGGATCGAACCGGCGACACCCTGGTAGATGATAACCATGATTAGCGCACTAGTCCCCTAGAAAACGCTATAGAGCTTGTAGTCCGCATGTTCAGGGCTTATAATGGCAGCTGCTATTTGCAATGCAGGCAATTAATATACATTTCGAATCACAGTTACAATGATTACAATTGTATTTTAATTGTTATTTTAGTAGACAAGTACTAATACAAACTAATAACGACAAGAAAGTAGCATACGCGTTTACAAATATATGTATATAATAGTAATAGTTGTATGTATAACATTAAATTGATGATAGATTTCCTAAAAATTAGCATTTTTTTGAGTGCACATAGCTTTACAAAATATGCAATTGCAAGATAACGAGCTATTCGATGAAGAAGCTACACATATAAGAAGGGTCTTTACCTTGATTGGAATATATCCAATATGGCTAGTGAATCAGAATAGTTGTAACAGCTTGCGACACCTCATGATGTATATGTGTAAACCAGTCCTTAGTTAATAAAATTAAACTAACTAATATCCAGCGAAACACGTCAATATAACAAACATTTATAATTTTTTGGTAATTTCTAAACAACTTTTCATGTCTGAACATATATATATATATATATATATATATATATATATATATATATTTGGCCTTTCCGAGAATTGTGCAAATTTAGTTCAGCGGAATCACATGTTACGTGTTAGGAAAATCAACTAAACAGGATACACTGTCATACAGAACAAGCGTTATATATATATATATATATATATATATATATATATATATATATATATATTTAGTAGTATAGTTATATATTTTTGTGTTGCGATGTTCGGCGCTTAGCCAAGCGCTGATGTGGCTTCTGCAAATGGAAGACGAGAAAGACACTAATGAACCAGCCAGGGGTGCCGGCGCTGCAGATCCAATCCCGCTGCCGTGCTGAGTTAACCGACGGAACGAAACTGTGGGCGAGCGGAGGAAGTGAAAAAGTCAAGCAAGACAAAGAGATCGAGATAGAAAAAAAGAAAAAGGGACGGGAAAAATGAAAAGCATGATTAATTGAAAGTCTGCACGATTATATTGGCGAGGCCGCTCGCTCAAACGGCTATCCAAGCAGAGTGTGCCTGCAGCCGGGGTTGGCGAACTGACGGCTGCGCCTAAATGTCGGCTCCAAGCATCTCATGGAAGGAATAGAAGATATAGAAATATAGATGCATGCACAAACCAGTATATCAAAAGGCCAGAAGTGTTAGTAAAAAGAAACTCAAAGCATACGTATTACAAGAGACCACAGCAACGCCTTATTTAAAATAGCGTAACTCATTTGCTTAATGGGAATTTTCTTACATTTTGAATAAGTGGACACTTGTTCTGTTTGTCAGGGCTACTTGCTGAGTTAATTACTCTAACGTGTGGAATATGCGATTCAACTAAATTTGGACAATTCTCGGAAAACCTATATATATATATATATATATATATATATATATATATATATATATATATATATATATATATATATATATATATATATTAATGTATTGTAAATGATTAATAAAGCATCACAATACTTTCTATATATATATATATATATATATACGGGTAGTTCAATAAGTTCTTAGAATGAGCTTTTTAGAATTTGAATTTTGGCGCGCTTTCACCGCTAATAGGAACTGCAACATTTCGACTGCTAGCACTCAATATATTATGGTGATTGGCCGTTGCGATTTCATTTGATAGTTTTTCCCGTGCAACGTATCGGCGTGATTTTTAAAAATGGAGAAAAAAGAGTTTCGAGTTGTTATCAAGGATTTTTATTTCAAAGGTTGGAATGCGACCCAAGTAAAAATTGAGTTAGACGAGACGTACAGTGACTCTTCGCCATGTTTTGCCACTGTTTCCAACTAGATTAATGTGATAAAAAGAGGTCGCAGGAGCACCGAGGATGAACTACGTCCAGGAGGCCAAAAAACGGCAACTGATGAGGAAAACGTAGAGAAAGTGCGAAAAATTCTTGGCACAGATAAGCTAATGAACATTAAGGAAATAGCGGAGGCATTAGGGATTAGTTTAGGCAGTGTGCATTTTATCCTACACGAAAACTTGAAGATGAACGAGCTTAGAGCAAAATGGCTGCCGCATTTGCTCAACCAAGGCCAAAAAGACGCGCCTGTTTTGGCTTTACAGCGAAATTTGGCCAAGATGTCGAACAATCTGTCGGATTTTTGGTGCAGATTCATGACCGTCGATGAAAGGCGGGTTCATCACTACACTCCCGAGACCCAAGAAGCATCTTGCCAATGATGTGCACCTGATGAAGGACCTCCGAAGAGGGTGCGGACAACGGCATTGACCGGAAAGGTGATGGCTACAGTTTTTTAAGACCAACGTAGAATAATGCTGGTCGACTACCTTGAGAGCTGTAAAACGATCACAGGAGAATATTATGCAAGACTGTTGGACTGCCGTTAGCAAGAACTCATCGTGAAACGGCCCGCTTTGCAGAAGAAGGTTGTCCCGTTTCACCAGGGCAATGCTTCTGCACACAAGTCCCGGCAAGCATCGGCAAAACTGGCCCAACTGAGGTTCGAACTTATTGAACAACCCTCCTATTCTCCAGACCTGGCCCCCTCTGATTATTTCCTCTTCGGACATTTGAAGAATAGTCTCGGTGGAAAGCGTTTTTCCAGCAATGAAGAGGTTAAGGCTGCTGTCAATGCCTATTTTCAGTCTAACGACGCGGAATTCTACTCAAGAGGTATGAAAGCTCTGAAATCTCGGTGGGAAAAGTGTATTGAGCTTCTCGGGGAGTATATCGAATAAGAAAAATTTAAAAACATGATTTGGAAAATTCTCGGTTTTCATTCTAAGAACTTATTGAACTACCTGTATATATATATATATATATATATATATATATATAGGGTGACACATAATTATTTCGAAAGCTATATAGGGATTGTACAGCTCGTTACAGCAAAATGACTAAAATTGGTGACACTGACGTTACTGTCTCATATAGGAGTTCAATTTGGCCGAATGTGGGACAATCTTTACTCCCATAGAAAAAATATGCTTGTCGTGGTGTTCGTGAGGGGATTCTGCTGCAATGGAATGCGATATCGTCTAAAAGATGCGATATGGTCGCTAAAATGGGAATTCGTAAAAATTGAAATTCGATTGTTAGCATTTACGTCTATTAGCTCAAAATCATACCCCTACGACCACACACGAGCAAATTCAGGCAAGAGGCATAACTTCCTTTAGAGTAAGCAAAACTTTATCTCACAAACACCTCGGCGTGCTTAGTTTCTTTATAGGAGAGGACTGGTTGTCTTGCAACCGCACATGTTTTTCTCCTATGTCGGGCAATAACATCAGTGCCACACATTTTAGTAACTTTACTCTTACTCCAAAGCAAGACTTTTTACGAGCCATGTTCTACTGGAAAACAGACTTGCTTCAGCAAGATGTACAATGCCATCAGTCGCTATCGAAATATTTTTGGGCCACTCTGTATATATATATATATATATATATATATATATATATAATTTTTTTAGTTTTTCCGTAAGGTTAATGCCCGTGTACGATTTTTTCATGTCATGGCTGATTTTTAATCCACTCCGGCATTAACCTTGTCTAAATTGGAAACCATGCAAACCAAATTAAGAGTGGCCGGTCTGGGTCTCGAACCCAGGCCTCCCGAATGTAAGGCAACGGCTTTGCCACTAAGCCATATTGCTCGGTATATATATACAGGTAGTTCAACAAGTTCTTAAAATGAGCTTTTCAGAATTCGAATTTTCGCTTTCACCGCTATTGGAAACGGCAACTTTTCGAATGCTAGCAGTCAAAATATTATGGTGATTGGCCGTTGCGAGTTCGTTTGATCGCTTTTCCCGTGCAACGTATCGGCGTGATTTTGAAAAATTGAGAAAAAAGAGTTTCGAGTGGTTATCAAGCATTTTTATTTCAAAGGTTAGAATGCGACCCAAGTGAAAACTGAGTTAGACGAGGTGTACGGTGACTCTGCGCCATGTTTTGCCACTGTTTCCAACTGGATTAATGAGTTAAAAAGAGGTCGCAGGAGCACCGAGGATGAACTACGTTTAGGACGCCCAAAAACGGCAACTGATGAGGAAAACGTGGAAAAAGTGCGGAAAATCGTTGCCGCAGATAAGCGAGTGAACATTAGGGAGATAGCCGAGGCCTTGGGGATCAGTTTGGGTAGAGTGCATTTCATCCTGCACGAAAACTTGAAGATGAAAAAGCTCAGAGCAAAATGGGTGCCGCATTTGCTCAACCAAGGCCAAAAAGACGCGCGTGTTTCCGCTTCACAGCGAAATTTGGCCAAGATGTCGAAAAATCCGTCGGATTTTTGGCGCAGATTCGTGACCGTCGATGAAAGCTGGGACCATCACTATACTCCCGAGACCCAAGAAGCATCTCGTCAATGGTGTGCACCTGGTGAAGGACCTCCGAAGAGGGTGCGGACAACGGCATCGGCCGGAAAGATGATGGCTACGGTTTTTTGGGACCAACGTGGAATAAATCTGGTCGACTACCTTGAGAGCGGTAAAACGATCACGGGAGAATATTATGCAAGACTGTTGGACTGCCTGAAGCAAGAACTCATCGTGAAACGGCCCGCTTTGCAGAAGAAGGTTGTCCTGTTTCACCAGGACAATGCTCTCGCACATAAGTCGCGGCAAGCAACGGCAAAACTGGCCTAACTGAGGTTCGAACTTATTGAACCCCCTTCCTATTTACCAGAAATGGCCCCCTCTGATTATTTCCTCTTCGGACATTTGAAGAATAGTCTCGGTGGAAAGTGTTTTTCCAGCAATGAAGAGGTTAAGGCTGCTGTCAATGCCTATTTTCAGTCTAAAGACGCGGCATTCTACTCAAGAGGTATAAATGCTCTGAAATCACGGTGGGAAAAGTGTATTGAGTTTCTCGGGAAGTATATCGAATAAGAAAAAATTAAAAACAAGATTTGGAAAATTCTTGGTTTTCATTCTAAGAACTTGTTGAACGACCTGTATATATAACGCTGAGTTGTTTTGTATCGAGGAATAGATAGGCAGGAGAATCAGACCATCGAAACGAGGTAGTCGAACGAATCTATGCAGATATATTGAGTATACAGCTGTTCGCGTGAGTTCGCGTCCGGAGAGCGAGCCTAGAGGCCCTCGGTGGAAGGCCTAGCGGCCAATCGACAATCTGCTGGTGGCAGAGCAATCGATACAGAGCCAACCCTTTGCTCGACACCAGCAGCAGCAGCATCAAAAGCTAGCTCGCAAGAAGTCGCGTCTTACCCACAGTGCGCATTGACAACGATGAGCGCGCACAATGAATGATTACGGCTCCATTAGGAGGGCTGTTTGTATGCGCAGATATCAAAGCGGCCTTTTTTCCCCCCCAGGGCGCCGCTACCTTCGCATCGCTCCGTCCCTCCCCGGGGGCTGACTGTATTTATTTACAGTGACAGCCGTAGATCGAGCGCTGCTACATTGCTGCATTCAAATAGTTTGAACTTAGCAAAGACCTTGGATAACGCGAGCATCTGCATACTCTGTCTGCATATATATATTTATATATATATATATATATATATATATATATATATATGCATACTGTGTCTGCATATATATATATATATATATATATATATATATATATATATCGACTTCTAATCGATGTTCCTGTGATTGTTGTTGCTGCTGCATGGCCGGCAGCAGGCATCAACGGACAAACATATACTAATGCCTCAACTTAAACATACCACTCTCGCATATAGAGCACATAACAACTTTGATGACTGCTTGACAAAACGACGCTAGAGAGAACAGCTGTGCGGAATAGAGCAGGGCTTTGCGTTTTCGTTGTTGCTGTTAATGTGACTGCTAGTGTGTCTTCTGCTGCGGCTGTTGTTGCTATCTTGTTGTTCACGTTGTTGTTGTTGTTGTTGCTTTTTGTTTATTGTTAATATGATTCTTTTTGTTACCGTTGTCGATATTTTTGTTGGTGTTGTTGCTAATTCAGTTATGCTTCTTATTGTTGTTATTGTTGTTGTTGTTGTTGTTGTTGTTGTTGCTGTTGTTGCTGTTGTTGTTGTTACTGCTGCTGCTGTTGCTGTTGTTGTTGCTGTTGCTGTTGTTGCTGCTGTTGTCGTTTCTTGGTGATGATGAGGGATGACCACTACTGTTAGAATTACTTACTACTACTACTACTCCTAAGACTACTATTACCAGAAGGCAGTATGTGAAGCAGGCGGGTCTCTTGACGTTTACACACAGACGTTGTGACGAGCCACCCCTGCTGTCGCGAAAAAAAAACACCGAAACAACGGCAAGTCTGTTTCGAAGGCGGCCGTAACGTGTAACGTCTGCACTGCTGTCGAGAAGAAGAAAGAGAATGGCCGCATATGTGCGTGTTCATAAAGCCGCGCTCCTCCACAGACCACCATCAGCGTGTCTGTTGTTGCTTGTCTGGTGTTGTATTTTGCAACTGTTATTTTCTCGTCAGCCTCATTGCGTACGTCAGCAAGTATGTACGTGCATATTTGGAAACCGGCATGCGCATTTCCTCCACAACAGGCACAATGGCTCGCTCAATAGGCTCAACGACTCGATTTAAATGAATATTTGTTTTGTCAAATGAAGACTTTAGTTACAATATCTACATTTTACAAGCTGCTTGCGCCAAGCTGCGTGCACGTATCAGTTATTTTATGTTTCATTTTTTTATTTTTTATTTCCATTTTTATTACCGGTACCGTACAGACATTTTCGCCTTAAACAAAAAGTTGGTCCTCAGTATTCTGGCCATTAGGAGATAATATGCTTTTGGCCAGTTACAGGCCACGAAAGAATGTTTTGTTCTGTATTTTTACGCAACGAACACATAGGTTTGCATTTGCACGATCTGTCTTGGCAATTTGTTATGTATTCGATATTGTATTGTCGCATCTAAGACTGCTTGATTGCAATTTTAAAATATTTGGATACATTTGACGAGTTTAAAATACGATTGTACAATCGCAAAATCTGATCTAAACTGCAGCTCCCAGATAGGATTACTCACAATGGAATTACGGCCAATGTTACACATCACTGATACATAAGTTCCTCTCCAGGAATTTCCTCTATACATTTTTGATTGATTCAATGTGTTTGTTTAAGTAAGGCCGCCAAATCTCACAACAATATGTAAAGCTAGGTGTAATCAAATGCTATAAAGTATCATGTAAAAACAGTTAATATGGATTATAAAACAAGATGATATTAAACAGACTTTTTAGATTTGATGTCTTGTGTGATACGAGTGCTAAAATCTGACTCCAATGTCCCATATGCTATTGTAATGGGGATAGCTTCCCTATGTCACTTGTGATTATGGACTTCTTTTAAGCATGATAGTGCACATTTCAGCACGCATAATTTTATTTATATAATTGTTTCGTAATCAACACACTATTTGGAGACCGCCTTCATCGTACCTTATGGTATCTGTCGTTCGTCGGCGGTGTTGGAAAGCCGTACATTTTTAGATAATTTTAGATCATTGGCACAAAACTAGCTTATCGGTTTAGAGAAAACCTTTTTTCGGATCTGGTTAAATGATCGACAATGTGGTTTATTTCCGAACTGCACTTTATAGTGCTTGAGTTCTCACAAAAATAATGATGCGACATAAAGGGGATATAAAATAGTACTGTGATATAATAAACGTGATATACTCCAACGGCCGTATTTTACATCACAAGTAACACGCTCACTACAGGGCGTGTTCCTTTAACAGAGAACCACCACTTAAGGTTTGGTTAGAAGTTCCTATAGGTCGCAATACGATATGCTTGGTGCTGCACAGTCAGCTGGTGGCTACTAGCCTAGCAAAGTAGCTAACTCTAAATCTCGGGCAGCCGGCACTTTACGAGTTGACCTTTTTGTGAGTATTGGGAACTTCTAATATCGTAGCTCTTCTCCGCGCCGTAACTCTTTTTTGGAACTCTTTGAATGCGAGTGTACCTGCACACAGAAGATAGACCTTCGCAACTGGCAGAAGCCCGGTGGATGGTAAACATGTCCCCCACAGAATCACTCTGACGTCTAGATAGTATTGTCCGTAATGCGTCATTTTGTATAACCTTTGCTCTACGAAGAATGCTATGTCCTCACTTTCCCACAGGAGAATTCTGTAACAAAATGGGCATAAACAGTGAGTTGCAAGCAATGTCCAGACTTTTAATGGAGACCCCGAGATATTTTATGCGTCGCCAAGTTGATATATCGTCTAATTGCCACGGTAGCTTGCTTAACATAAAGAGTCACCCCCAAACACTTGATCAGGTAGGAGTGATTCAGCGCATGTAGTTGGAGTTGGAAGGACGTTGGCACACTGATAAGCTTACTAGCCTGGCGAAACAATATGAGATTCGTTTTGCTAGTGTTAACGCGTAAGCCAAAGTCATTGTTTTTTTTTATATAACGTGATTCACCAGAGTATCAAAGCTAATTTCTTCGCCACTAATGTCATGCGGGTTGATTCGAAAAAGAATCGTTGAGTCATTGGCATACGCTAATGCTTAACCTACATGTCACGTATCTTCAAAAGTATTCAATATACATATCATATTTACTCACCATAGTTGTTGGTAGTAGGATTGTATTGACACACATGGTTTCTTAGGAAATTATAACAATATCTCGTTCACACGCGCCTGTAACGAGTAAGAGTCTAATGCCGAACATATTAGAACATGATATCGACAAATGTTGCACTCACCACAAAACTTACATACACAGTCATTAAAATATCATAGCGTTCACCTCTGAGGCACATATAATGGTGATAACCGTGCCATGTTACCCCGCACACTAATGGTCGGTTACTTTGGAAGGCACGTTTCCACTTCGCTGAGCGAAAAGCAGGCCCGTCTGTATAGTTACACATAACAACATGTACGTTTCGGTCTTCCCTGAATGTTCTGTACATGTCAAGTGTAATTGCACTGGTCGCTAATTTGTCTAGGATTAAGTCTTCTACCAGAGTGCGTTCTCCGCAAAGTTCTAGTTCCAAGGTAGCTGACGCGTTATTGGGTAATCCCAGTACACACGTTTCACAAAGCACGCCTTTACACGGTCTACATTTTTGAGATCGCGTAATGTTAGGTGCGGCGCAATTACTGGGAGACAGTACTGGAGTATCGGGGAGATTTTCATTCTGAATATTTTCATTGCTGTTTCAAGACCCACCTCTCGAGTTCAATATAACAGACGTATAAACATATTGGTATTCAATATAACAGACGTATAAACATAAAAGAACCAAGAACAGAATCTTGCGGTGTTCTTCTATGAACGCTATGTCAGCACAATTTCACCGTACCAATCCTGACAGCCTGTGTTCTACTCGTAAGGTAGGAGTGAAACCAATCGACCACATAGGGCACACCACCAAGGTGTGCTAACATTTAAGTAAAAACATTATGACCAAAGCAATTAAAAGCAGCCGCCACACCAAGGAAAACACCCAAACAGATCTTATTGGCCTCTGCAACATACTGTCACAATTCTACAAGCGCCGCATTCGTTGGCCGAGCATAGCAAAAACCAAACTGATTAGGTGAGAGGAAGTCAATATGTTCCAAGTAACAAATCAGTCGACACAATACCACCTTCTCAAATACTTTTAAGGCGTAGTTAACTACATTCATAGGACGGTAATGATTGGTCACCACTTTTTCTTATATAGGGGGACAACAAAGTAAGTTTTCAAGCAGTCTAAAAACACACCTGCTTGAAACGAAAGGCTAATAATATAAACCAAGGGCCTCGCTATAAATGAAGTCGCCAGTCTCAGCTGCTTCGCAGGCGCGCTAAGAGTGCAATACGTCCAACCGGCTTGTAAAAAGTCCATGGCTCACAGCACGTCGAGACGGGTGACGGGAGCGAGAACAAACTCATTTACTCTTTTTTCCCCATAGTCCTTCTAAAACAAGCTGCATTTTCTTCTCCCCCTGAATCAAGCGGTTCCATGGTGCAACGACCAACCGTGGTAAAGTGACGATTCAATTAATCTAAAATAAGCTTAGCATCAGTTGACAAATCACCGGAGCTTGTCGAGAGGGCCGAAGGAAGCTGTCTCGTCGCGACCTCTACAATACGTCTTATTTATAAACTTCTAGAGTCGCCTGAAATCCTTCGAGAGTTTTATAAAACGCCTTTTTGCACGTACAGCGGTTGTATTTATTTTTCTGGAAGATTAGTACGCCGTCCAAGTCTCTGGTATCCTTAGTCTACGATATCTATGGGACAGCTTGTTAGCATTATATCTTAATTTGCGAAAACTCGCAGAAAAAAATAAACGGGTCCTCGTCCCGTTTTCCAGACATACTGTTGAGCTCAGACATAGGAAGCGCCTCGTCGTAGATAGATTTGAGCGTGGCCCGGAGCGCCTTAAAAGCAGAACTGACATCAGGGGTGTCAAAAACATTCAGCCATGAGGCCTTATTGATCCGGTCCAAGAATTTAGTGAAGCCAATCCTGTCATGCTTCCTTTAGCTTTCAGTAGATGCAGGTAATGGTATCTATAGAGAAACTTGGCACAATGTTGAGACGAAATGTGCCCCATAGAACGCAGTATATAGAGGGCTATTCTATATACTGTGCCATATAGACCATCATGGTCTAATGATATAATATTGTACAGAATTGCAATAGTTAAATAAATAAAGCACCGTAAGTCGGTAAACCAAATATTAAGATATTTTCTAAAGTGTCGATAGCAGTGGCGCCAGGAGTTCCGTCAATTCCTGAAGTCACTGCGCCGTCTTAAAGCAGAGGATCTTCAGGAGTTCCTTGAGCGGCTTCAATAGCAGCCTGCCGTGTATGCGGTCTTTTATTGGCGAAGGGCTTTACTGGGCGTCGAAAAGAACAAGACGGGTTTTTCATTGCGGTAACCTGTACCCCATGAGGGGATGTTGGTTGGCGCATGCATATGGCTGTAGCACCTGGAAGATATAGATGAACTTCTCTGCCCATAGTCGACGGACAACCAACAATCTTGCGACACTCGCATACGAATGCTTGGGTGGCGTGCAGATACTCGGCGGGGAGTGAGAATCCGCTGTCATGCTAAGAGAAGCGTCTGGCGAGGGCTTTACAGTTGGGGTAGCTGGATGCGTCGTAGCTACCTGCTGAAATAGCCTGCATTCCATTAATGCATAATACGTCTCTCAAGCCGCGGACATAGGGTATGCGGGCCTTTGCTTTAAACACATCTGGCCGAGTTTTTGCAGCTTGTGGCTAGATAGCCTAGCTGCCCACAGTTCCGGCATTACGGCAGTTGGCCGCCAATTCCCTAGACGTAGACATTTGTACCATGCAGTTGGGGTGCCGGTTGACATAACAAACTTCAACGAACGGCATGCAAGAACACCTCAGCTGGAGGATTTTGGCTTAATTGCTCGCTGCTCGTACGTCTCTCTTTTGGCAGAGATACCCAAGACACTGTTGATTTTCATTGCCTCTGCAGCTACCTCGTATGTGTTGAACCACAGTTAGAGGACACCGCTCAATTATGGTATCTTGATTTAGGTTGAGACTGGAAAACAGCCTGAAAAGCTCAATACATAGAGCCAAGAGCTTATCGGCGAAAGACTCGTGAGCGACCGATGTTGTATCAGTGTTCTCCAGTAGGCGATAAACCGCAACTCGAAAATAGCCTTTAGTGCGTTTAGCCACTTTCTCGCGAATAGCTTGAATCTGTTCTCTAACCTTGTCAACCTTGCGTTTGACAGTGTTTTTAGTATTAGCTACATTCCAGTTATTTGAATCCTCCGCTGTGCAAGCAACGTCTTTTTCGCTCAAAGTAACTCTAGGCAAAACATCCGCGAGCGTTGACTTTGCAGTTCTTGACGTGCGAACAACAGGCGTAGAATCCATACTTACATCGGCTGCCACAAATGAAGCATTACCACTCCTCGGAACGTCACTTCGCGAGAAAGCTAAAGTGAGCTATTAGCCGTGCCGCTAACAGCTGTAAAGAACCTGTTTTTTTTCTCTTTTTGGTTTACAACGATTTTAAGTCTGCTGGAAAAAGCAGCCTTTTTTCTCTGCTCCAGCAATGCCTTATTAATACCCATGTCATTCTTAGTAGAGAGCAAACAGAACGCGTGCGCGCGATGGCAGACATAGTGATACGACTTTAGTTAGCAGCTCGCAAAAGCAGACACCACTTGGGGGCATGCAGCCGGTACTCTGGCGATCCCTGTCAGCGACGGACGGCAACAAACACCAGCGCACACAACGGGAGCTATGTGGTCCTTATTTAACAAGCCTCTTAAATGATTAATAATACAAGCAAATTAAAAGCATGATCAACTATAATGTGATAATTGTGCAACAAATCTATAGTTGTCTACAGTAGACTTGGAGCCCTTCCTATGCGCGTAGATCACGACTGACTGCCGAAAAATTTAATACAGTGCCATCCTCATAGCACCTACCGAATATCAAAGAAATTGCCTCAGTCGTTACATATGTTACCTTTCATAAAAGGGTGCAGCTGCACTTTGTGATTAGTTGTTTGATTCTAGTAAGCAATATGTATTCTAAATATAGCTATATAGGATAGCTGCAGCGTTACGCATTTCTAATATAAAATGTTGCTATGTGTTTACACACTTATCAAGCAAATAAACTAATCAATGACGACCTGAAAACGGGTTTCTCTAAAGTATGCACGCAATGATACAGCTAACCTTTCTATAGTCTCCCCCTTTCAGAAATGATAACCTCCATTATTTGTCCAATTTGGCGTGACTTCCGACCAGCAATATCATCTTTCTCGCTGCTTTCGCCCACCAGATGCCAGCGCGCTTTGGGGATTGCTGGCGAGACTCGTCAGATCAGCTGCACCGCCTGCAGAAGCCATGCAAAGCACCAGTGCGTGGAAAAGATAGGCCGTTTACGCTTGTTTCCTACTAAGTAGGCGGCTGCAGATCTCGTTCTGATCCCGAGGGCCCCTGCACTACCCCTCCAATCTGCTTGCTTGTATGCCTGGTCAAAAGTTTCAAACCCATCGTGCAGACACGCCTCTAAGACTTTGAGGAGGGTAGCGGCCTTTTCGCTCGACAATTAGCGCCATTAAGCGAGTTTAATCGAGGGCCGTGCAGTTCCGCAGATTTCCGCCAGGAAAACGCTATCTTCGTCTGGCCGTCTTACTCGACGTCAAGCTTGCTTTTAACAGCCTCCCGTATAGAGTCATACTCGAGAGTCTCCACAGGAAAAATGCGAGGCGTTACCTGCTTAGAAACGAATCATAATTGCCTGTGCCGGGCTCAATGGGTCGAAGCTCTTAGGGCGAGCATGGCGTACCAGGATGATGACCACAACAGCAATGACAAATTATACAATTAAAACAAAATGTGTTTTTCTCATTTGGTAGAGAAGCAACTGGAATATGCGGTTTGCACGTGTGGACACCACTGCAAACCTTGTCTGCAAGTGCGGGCAGGTAGTATGGAGCAACAACCCACTCTAAAGGAATCGTTTGCCGTCCCCTACCAACCACGAACTGCCTATACTAATACTTCAAACAATCAGGTGGGGGGGGGGGGGGGGCGGTGAACCTCCACGAGAGCCTGTTCACACCGTCTTTGACGTCAAACAAGATAGCGTGCCCAAAACCATGATCCGCGGAGGAACTTGGCCATCGGTTGAACTCGCTAAATGGCATTGATAGTCGAAATCCAAATTAAGAGTTAGATAGCAGGCCCTTTGCCTCTGCAACGTATTGGATTTTTTGCCTTTAATAGATTCGAAATTGTGGGCCATGAAGCCGAGTAAGCAGCGTGTAGGCTGTGAATCGCTCTTCGGTATCAGAATGAGGTCTGAGAACCCACATTTGCTAGGGAGCAAGCCCAGCGAAACAAATTAGGCACCGCAGCTGTCGCTACTTCCGGATAAAACGAGGGTGCTGCGAACACACTGCTAAAACCGCTGTTCCTAGTGTAAAGCCAAGTCATACACGCTGTAGTGTAAAACCACGTCGGGCCCCGCCGGGCGCTTGGATGTGGTCAATCTCGATCGTGCACCATTACTCGGGAGTGACGAAGGGGCGGAATAACTGGTAGATCGTGTGATACGAGAATACACTGTATACTGCCTTCAGCTTATACAGACCTGCCGTTTTTATAGGCGGGTCGTCTGATCCGATGAGCCTTGTAGTACTGTCCAGGCTAATCCGGTGAGTCTCTGTCCGGCGCGTTACCATTAGAATGATGCGCAAAGTGCGCCCACATCTCAGGAAGGTAAGAGCGCCAATGCTAAGAACTATAAGCTTTGCCGCCGCCACACATTCGAAAACGGCGAGACTCCTCCGGTTGGCCTCAACGATTCCTATGTGTCGACGGTGGCCTTGAATTCTGCGGTTTTTCAAATATTTTTGTTTTTCGTTTGTTCGCCACTTTGTCGAAAAGTGGAAGACAAGTCACCTAAGAGTGGAAATACGGAGTGAATCTTTAAGTACGACCGTGCCCGCTGCCGTGCCACAAATGCGTTAAAATTAGCCGGCCATTTTCCTCGTCGGGTTTTCTGGTCATCTTCTCTTGCCACCAGAATGCGCAGAGGGTTCTTTTTTTATAGAATGCTAGCCCCGTTAGGACTCATCCTGGTATAGACAACGAAGAAAACACTGGCCAATCCAGCGGGGGAAACCTTTGGAGGTAATCCTCATGCTCGCATGGCCTGGTTAGGCCGGCCCGCTTTCTTACGTTTATGTGCCGACTTGGGCGGCAGCTAGATAATCATGTTTTATTTTATTAGGCCCTGGCCTTGTCCGCCAGAGTCTTTACTGCGACGCCTATTGTCTTGGCACTGGTAAATACGCAAATGAGTTTATCTGTAAGCGTTTCAATCTCTGTCAATAGTTTCACTGGTGCGACTTGCGTAGACCCTCGGGGGCCGTTTTTGTCGAATTAGACGTTGGAGTGATGGGAGGCTGTGTTTCAGTCGGCAAAGCTGACGCCTAACTGGGCCCTATAGAAGCTGGCTAGAAGTGCTAGTAGCACGTGCAGCAGGTGTGTGGTCGCACGCGCAGCACGTGGGCAAAAGTAGACTAGGCGGAACCAGCAAAGCAACATGGGAGAAAACTGTTGGGCGACTGAGTAGGGAAATAGACGTGTGTAAAATCAGCGCCTCCAGATGGCAAGGCGCCCATCTAAGAACGGTCATTTACCTCTAGACCTCCACGACGAGCAGTCGCGTCCCATGTCTCAATTTTTTTGCATCGCACATCCCACACAGGTTCCTGCACCACCGCAGGAAAATAACATTTTGGCAGCATTCAGACAAAGGACCGGCTAGGATCAAACACCCCGCACCAGAGTGTGCGAGCAGCTCCTTGTACACACGTCCATTACGTATACAGGCCAACAGCATACCACTGTTAAAACAACAGCTACTATGAGTATTATTACTAATGCTCCTACTGCTTTAAGGGCGCAGGCATCTTGGGTGACATATACCGACTATACAGTACATCGTATGCGATCATACTGTTAAATAGCTAATTAGTAACCAATAAAGATGCCTAGGTGGCAAAGCTCATATCTGACCTTGCATATAGGAGGTCGTGCGCTCGGACAAAGGAGCGGACAATCTTAAATTAAAATTCTCTAAGTTCTTAGTTACCGATACGATGAATGCCAGACTTGACCAGAATCGGTCATGACTGAAGGAAAAGAACGACTGACATCAGTCTGTAAGCAGCGTAACCGCATCTTGAATTAAGCATGCCGACCAGGCTCAAATAATTATAGTAAATCTGCATTTCATGCAAGCTAAGTATTTTCCGCGTCGCCATCACCCGTGCGTATTTGTTTTATTGTTTTTACTGTTGTTGTTAGTGCATTTACGATTTTGTTCGCCTGTCGTTAACTGATGCTGCTTCTGTTGCACCACTGGTGATGGAGTTCCTGTAATAGTTGTTGTCGTTGGCATTAGAGCATTTATGGTGTTGTTCCCCCTCGCTACTGTTAGTCGCAGTGCAGCGATTGTTGTTGTTGTTGTTTTGTTGTTGCTGCTGCGGTTCTCTCCATCACATTAAAACAACCGATCTACTCCTGTCTGAAGCAGATATGGTAAAGGACGCCATAGCATGTCAACGACGACAAACACTATGACTAGAGAGTGCCGTAACGGCACCGATAACAACAACAGCGAAATAACTGTCATCCTTTAGCGGGCTGTAAAAGCAGCCCGCACCCAAGAGTCAAGCGAGTTGCGCGCTGCGACTAGATCAACAACATGCGAGATAGACGACAATAATAAACCATCACTCTCTGCCTCCACAGCCTACTGAAGTGGTGGAAAACTGAATAGCGGCGACGAACTTTGCTCTTGCTTAGTTTTTGCTCTGGTAAATATATATATATATATATATATATATATATATATATATATATATATATAAGTAGAAAAACAAAAGCAAGCACACGCGACATGTCGCTGAGGAAATAAACAAATAGGGAATAAGCTTCAATTACAAGTACCCAAAGCTGATTGCAAAGACAAAACACACACAGATATATATATATATATATATATATATACATACATTTACAAATAGCGCAACCATCAGCGTAATGTTATCGTTTTTTTTTTTGGCGGGTGGGAAATAATTATATTTATTGACTAGTTATTTTCATAGAGGCAGCAGGGCAATGGGAAAATACAGTTACTCGTATCTACGATGGCCTGTCCGAAAATAGTACAGAGTTCGTCAGAAGCCGGCTGTATCGTCACACTTCCTCATGCATTGCCCCACTCGCAAAGGTCCGCTGCCGGCGGCCTTTATCTCAGCGTACGGTCCCGCAGTTCTTCTCTGGTCGTTGCTGCACCAGTCGAAGCTTCGGCGCAATGAAATGTTTTCCACTAACGACTCCTAACCAGCCGTGTTGGCCACGGCCCATTAGCGATGTCAGGTTTGCACGCCTGCCACTCTGCGGCGTGCGCGTGTCGTAGCAGTAAGCAGATGTTTGACTATGACCTCGGCTGTAGCAGGTCTCCCGAGGCCTGCCCCACAGATCCCAGAGGGAGTACGTGTATCCATTGACTTGTCGCGACATGTCAATTAGCCTGGGCGGGCACACGCACACAGAGAAACGTGGACAATTTAGATCGACATCGGCTGCCGACTGTCTAAAGGCCGAAGGTTGACGAAATTCGCTGTTGTTGGAATATCGCGGTAAGTTGTGATGCGTTATGCCGACGATCTGGCTTCTGGTCGTCATGTGGACACCACACTTTTCCTGCGCAGAAAACAATGCAATGGAGCACGTGTGTGTGTGTGTAGAAAAAATTCATTAGGCAGAGTCTCGTCCATGTCCACTACTTTGTGACGCCAAATGTGACACACACACACATTACGTATATGTACGTGTATGTATACACTTTGCAGTTGATTTGCTCGCGTCGGCTCATTTTGAAGTGTTCACAATAGCAGTAGCGCAACGCAGTTCCGTGGACGTTAAATCTGGGCTGAGGATCAGCCTGAAAAGTTTATTTAGCAGACGTTGTATAGAGTATTAGGAAACACATCGTGGCCCGCAGAACGCGCACGTTACAAAGCAAACGTAACAGGGCTCTCTCTTTTTTCCAGCTCCTCCCTCGCTCTCTTTTTCTTCTGCTGCAGATGGCCAACACGAACGCTGTATGCAACGACACCACATATATACGTAATATTTAACTTGGAAAACTTGGTTAAGAACGCAATCGGTCAGTATCTCTTCTCGTGGTAAAGGGTCGTATGTTTTTGTAGGGAACGGGAACTGTCGAAGACATCGAAGAGGAATAGGCAGCGACGAAATGCTTTTATTTTTTGTTGGAAGGTGTCGTGAACGCTTAATGCACGTATGTCACAAGCACCTAGCGTGACTAGTGTGGAACTCACACTAAACCCGTGGGCTTAGTGGGTTTCCTACCCCCCGCTCTGCAAGCTCGGTATTGCTTTGGCATAACATCGAAAGCACGCCGTGGCCTACCTAACTGACGGGTGAGTCGTGTTGGCGCTTCGCCGTAGCTGTAGCCGTTGGGGCAATAACTCAACGGAGGGAGGCTCAAGGGACGCATTTGTGTTGAGTGGCCTTATGGGCTTTATGATGTGCGAAACCGCTATATCCGTGCGTTGGTGATGGCGGCTCGTCTAGAAAGAGCTCTTCGTTTTCCGCGCGTAGATTGTCGGAGGCTACAGATGGACGACGATGCAAGTGGCTTGCATACTTGAGTCCAACAAGACCCACTACCCACCTCTCTCACAATTGATGCCTCAATTTTTGTTTCCGACCGCTTTACGCAATTTTTTGACATCGTATTTTAGGCATACATAGTGTTAATTTACAACAGTATCAACGTAGCAACCGTGTAACCGCACAATGTGTGCGTTTTCGTAATAATACGTATATACATTCTGTCGCATAAGCCGAATTACTTGTGATCCGAAAATTCCACGACATCGTCGGAATGGCAACAATTGCCTCTAAATGAACGCTCGCAAACGATTCTGCTAAAATCTATTTAATTTAAGAGAAATTATTTTTTAAACAACAGCCGGCCATACGTACTTAGTTGTAGCTTTTACTTATAAGGAAATTGATGGCAGAATAGGTTTTATTTAAATATAAAGAGTATTGCTAGGCATCGTCGTTAGTTTTTTTGGGGAAGTAGGAATACATGGTTAGAGGAAGAAGACACCGTGTTCAAAAAACGGATGTTGCTTTATATCAGTTTAGTACTTTGTATTAACTTAAGCTAACAAACCAACCTTACGCTTCATATATGACGCAGAGAAGAAACAATTTCGAAGCTACTATGGGGGACATCTGTTGGGTACCAAAACGAGTTGTTTTTGAAAACCGCAAGCAAAATGAGGGACTGCTATGAAGACGCCTTCTGCATAGTTCGTGCAGCCCCATTCGTGTCGTTACGACAATAAAATTTAGGCATATATTCTCTTCAGAGGTTTGTTTAACAGTATACTGTTACTAAAGGTGCTTCTATATATATATATATATATATATATATATAGTTACTGAGAAAATTTTATTTAACTTGTAACGGGGTTAACAATTGTCCCCTAGCGAACGTGTCGACAAACTACATCAGCCCTAGGTCCAGGCCTGGTGTAGACCACCTGGACAAGGTGCCAAGCACCGCCGTGGCGTTTCCACGTTGTATATCCAATGATAGCCTTTGCCGAAAAAAATCACCAGCGCGTGGGTCCCCCGTAGCCAATCTGAGACACTTGCATATCTTAGTAATAACTCCCTCAGTAATTTTACCTGGGCCCCCTAAGGTCTCAAAGGCAAAAGGTCGAAAGTCCATAGAGTCTCCAATTTGTGCATACTTCCGACACTTATTTCTTTCCGCATGCGAAACAGCATAACCAGCCTGGGTAGCGCCGTGACTGACCATTGAAGGTGCTAAAGAGTCAGTCACGGTAGCGTCCCAGACAAGTGTCTTCCCACCTTCAAAAGCTGTTAGGGTCATCCCATCAGGTCGACGAGAGTCGTCTGTGTACAAGCCTGCGGGTTCGAGAACACAAGGGTAGCCGGAAGACCTTAGAGCACGGGCTATGGTATCATTTAACGCAGCATGTCTCGTCCTACGGCCTAAACTGCGGATGCAAGATAAGCCATGGTGACCAAGAGGTGAGACCTTTTCGCCACAGCTGCACTCATGTTCCTCGACTAGAGGGACTCCAAGGCGGAGGCCAACGCAGATCCTGACGACAAAGTCATCTAAGAGAGTTCCAACGGGAGCACTCGGTAGGGCATTGAGCCATGCACCAGCACCACTAGATGAAACTGCTCGGAGCCGTGCTTTTTCCACCTCGTCTTCTGTTGAATCAAAAAGATTGACGAGTTGTATGTCCTCCAACGGCGCGGTCCAGCTTGCCTGGGAAGTAGGTTCTTCTGGAGGGGGTGCTCCAGTGCGTGCCAAAAGACACTCCTTAGAATCTTCTAGTAGTGAACGTAACCGCTCGACGGCTGGGAAGTCTAGTATCTTTGACGCCCTATGCCAGGTACTAGACATTGAAGCGACTACCGCGGGACCTGCGACCAAGACAGCGTCTGGAATGCCTAGGCCTCCTTTTGCCACTGGCAGAAGGGCTTGTCTGCAGGCTGTCTCTGGTAAACTTAGGTTAAGTAAGGAAGACAGGGAGTTCAACGTGTGGGTGTTCAATTGTTCTAGAATATTTAAATCTTGCGTTAGGTCAATCCCACGAAGCAGGTGGTTTACCCGTGCTGTCGAGAAGCAAGACCTTAATAAGAACAATCCCCTGTGTGCACCTAAAAGACCCAAGCGGCTTGAGGAGGATTTTAACTTATCCCTTCAGCCAGATAACTGTTCTTCCTGCCCGTCGTCAAGAAGTGGCACGCCTAATAAGGTAAGGTTGGCCCTATTTGTCCTGATACATTCTGGAAGAAGGTCGGTTATCAGTCTGATCGAGGAGTCGGATATTGATGATCCCGACACAAAAAGTTCGCATTTTTGTGGGTTGAGACATAACCCGCTTTTTGTTGCAAAATCCAGTATTTTCCGAATATCGCGGGCCACTATTACAGGGTCACCGGCTAGCACGCCATCATCTAAGTACCATACATTAAATGGGGACTCGAGAGAGTCTATTAGCTCCTTGATGGCGAGGCAAAACAGTGGAGGCCCTAATGGGTCGCCCTGCTGCAGGCCCGACTGTGAGAGTATGACGTGGTCCATCAATAGCAGTTGAGTTGGGTTTCTGTATGCCTGCACAAAGTAGTGGTATAAATCAGGCGCATGGGATACAACAGCTTTTAAAAGATGGTCACGTCGAACGTTGTTAAAAGCATTCTGAAAATCTAGTTTGACCATGACTATGTCTTCTGACCTAGATTCAAGATAGGCTCGTGCGGCATGGATCGCCACTTCTGTTCCACTTCTAGCAGCAAAGCCAAGCTGGTGGTCACCTATTGCTTCCTTAATTTGCGACGAATTTTTTCAGCAGGCGATCTTTGCTGCTATCCTGCGGAGTGTAGATGAGCATGCAATAGGGCGGGTTGTGCCATCCTTCTTTTTCAGAGCAAATAACCTCGCTCCAAATATGATTGGTATGAGATCTCTTGGCGGCTCTCCTCGTAGTAAAATTTCAATGAGTTTAGCAAGTGCATCGGCCAAAGCCTCCGCTCGTTTACCCATTGCTCGAGAAAGTAAATCTTGCAGAAGCCTTGGTCGAATGAAGTCAAGACCCGCAGCGGAGCTTCTAGAAAAGCTTCCTACTGCGCGGTAAATATCTTCCCTTGACACGGGGAAGCTTTCCGCGGGGGATGCTTGTCACGTAGAGCTTCTACGTGGTCGGACTCGGCACCGAACGTGTCGCATGAGCTTATGAGCCTTGCAGCGCCCGACACATCACGATCGGTTAACTTTGCAACCACTCTTCTTTTTAGGTCTTCTTCAGAAGTGCCAATTTGTATGTGCTTCTGGTGGCCGACTTGACCGGCCAATCCGTCGAGTCTGAGACCGTTCTCAAAGTCTCTAAGGTTTGAGCGTATAATGTCTGCCAGCGAACACGACTCATTCTTGACGTTAGGAAGGCGAAGTATAACAGGGCCAAACGATAGTAGAGACAACCATGCTGAATTATGATTGTAGGTTACTACATCGTTTACGACCTTCACAAGGCATTCTAGCACAAACCTTCTTGCTGTTTTGGGTATTATACGTATCATCCTTACATTTTTAAAAACAAACTGAATATGAGATGTCATGTATGAAAGTTGTACACGCGTGTCTTCTGTAGCAGGCTGCCTATAGGCGTTTGATCTTGGATGCATAGAATTTATGTGTCTCCGTAAGCCCCTTGAAGTAAATGTCTCTCGACATATTGGGCAGTCGGATTTATGGCTAGCTGAAGAGGACGAAGGAACTGCGGGATCTTGCGATGATAAGGTATTATCTGGCATTATGAGCATTTTCTGAGTTTTTTCGCCAGCGTTAACAGAGCTAACAAAGGCTGTAGTACCTCTGTCACCACTTTAATAGCTTCTGCCAAATCAGGGCTCACAGTTTTCAACGCATCTGCAACCGAGCCTAAATTTCCAAGGGTGGCTCTAGCTGTCTGAGTAGACTTGCGGCTCGACTTGAGAGCCAGTCCTCGGTAACGTCGAACGCGTGGACGGCCATAACTTCTCATATATTGACTCGACTTCTTAACAGCTTTGCGTGGAGGAACCGCAGGCTTCGGGAGAATTAACTGAGGCGTTCGGTCGTCAGCTGCTGACGAGATACCTCTGACAACTGCAGCGTAACTTGGGCCTGGCGTTACAGCTTCCGTGGTTGCAGCAACCTGAGGAGATATTTTCGGCATTTCCAGCTTGTCTCCAATGATGGCTGTAGGATGTACAATCCTCACCTGTTGAAGAGTTCGAGCTTCTAATAGGATACGATTGCGTTCCCTCTGGTAGAACAGTCTCGGACAATTAGGTGATCCTGCTGCGTGAGCACCTTTGCAGTTTACACACTTGGGGGTATTGTTACTTGTTGTAGCCTTCCACACGATAATCTTGAGCGTACGTTATGCCAATAACGGGCGCATACAAATCATATTAAATCAAGTGCACTATTGGCAACTCACTTACGTGAATAAACACACTTTACGGTTTAATGCTTCGCTGTCGGAAGAATCTGTTGTACTGACAGTCAGCTGACACGAGTTCTACATAAAAGTCCCTGCAGGCAAGTCAGCTCTACTTTTAAGTGTTAGTTGTCAATTTGTGATACGAAAAGCAGACACCGAAATATTTCGAATAGCGCCAGTGTCTATCTTTCACAGTGCTACACTTGTCTTTCTTTGAGGAAAAAAAATATATTTTGTCTATCCGAAATATGTACATGGAAAAATCGCTGTTTCATATTCAGGTAGATTTTACCCGTGACTCGGGACCAGCACTGCTTGCGGTCGCCGAGTGGGTTTACCACACTATTCGAAATTTTATAAAAAAGAGAGAGATCAAGATTACGAAAAAGAGAATCCCACTGAAAGGTGCTCACGCCGTAGATGAGAAGTACGTGAGAGAACAATATAGGTACCAATTAAGTGAAGCGCCCCTAATCTAAAAAAGTGAATATGTGTGCATACAATTTTTAATCAAATATAATTCAATAAATGGATTAACAATTAATAAAACACAACACGCGGTCCAGCAACTCGTGCATGCTACGAGATGTATGCTCAGAACTAGTTGATAAGTTGTCCTGAACACAACGAGTAAATTTATCGCGGCAGTCTTAACCCGCCGATAGAAACGCATAGCCGCAGATAATTTTATTGTTTGCTGAATACATACCAACGCATGCGAGCAAACCATTTGAGTTTACAATCGCTCTATGATAGGAATAAATTTATAAAATATTTGTGTAGCGAATAATTGAGAACTTATGATTGATTTACGAACCCCTTTAGAGCGTGACGCATAGGTTGCAAGTAAGAATTATTTTGCACCGGTTGTCGGATTTTCTTTCTGTGAGTGTGTGTCGACCAAACTAAGGTGTTACCTATGACCCGTTGTAATCCTGTTACAGAAAGAGACTGCGTAAGCAAAACAGAGTTCTGCTTCTTGAACAAGGCCCACTAAACTTTTACATAAACTATTATATACTTCGTTATCCTAATTGTGAATACTGAATAACATTGTTGAATACTTGAATTTCACGACGTCATCATAACCAACCACTAGATAATCAAGCACTAATTTCACATCTGTAAGTATTTTATAATAGCGACCGCTCAAACATTCACCTTGACCGTTGACAACCGCAGATTTTGGTTTTTAGACAAAACATGCCTTTTAACCGTTGACAAGCTAACGGCTATTTTTGTAGCTTGTAACTTTACTTGTAACTAGAGCTTGATTTCTTATTTTTGAACTGCTTCTGTTGAATGTGCCTTTTTCTAGTTTTTTTTTTAACTTCTGCATATAAATTATAGAGGAAAACTAGAACCGTGTGTAAAAGCAACAATATCCAATTCCTGATGCTATCGCAACGTTACGCAAGCTGACAGATAATAGAATTATAGATCGAGGTAGTCAGGCGTAAAGACGGCTGGCTTGGGGATTAGGCGAGTATATCTCTATTGGTCCGTGTTCGGTCTGTGTTGCAGTCATAGACTACGAGAGGCTACGAGCCGATTGAGCGTCTTGGATTTAAGGTGGTGCTAACAGGACAGCAGCAGGTTACGTTATTGTGCTATTTCTGAGCGAAACTTGTTTCTCTCTGAGCGAAACGTATCTAGCAGAAGAAAAGTCTCAACCTGCCAACTTAATAGAAATGCCAAATTGCAATGTAGCCTCATCCGAGCCACATCTGACCTGAGACCAAACCGACGCTTAAATGGTGAACGGAAAAGTATCCGAGAATCGAATGCACATACTACAGGCACATCCAGGATGCCGAAGTAGGCCAAAGAGCGGTTCAGAGAGGGAAGCTAATAACGGGAAAGGACAGCTGATCCTACGCTCTAGGAGCTAGAGCCGATGGCGCACGGCGTTAACTTGGGCTCCAAGTGTTTCACACGGAGCGCAGATAATATATGAGTAATAGGTAGAAGCCATTCTGATGCACAGCAATTTTGGATTGGATCTGGAAATAATAGGTAATCCCGCTACGAGATTTAACGCGAGGCCCGCGTTTTGCTCAGACAGACAATAACCAGGTAAGCCAGGTGCACTGCAAAGCTTACTAATATTAGCAGCACCATCCGTATTAGCGTCCGTACGGTTACCGCTATATACAGCCACAGCCACAGAAGCACACGCTCGTCGGACGCTGATTCCTGACCTTGTGCTGCTTGAAGAACTACTGGGAATTCGATTAGCGGATGGCGCCCAGCTCACCGGACGTATGCACCAATAACGCCACCATCAATAAGAGCAACAGCAACGCCAGTAGCAGCGGCGGCAACAAGGAGTGCAAAACCCAGAACAATACCGAACAACAACAGCGACAAACACAACAGCAACAACAATACCGCCACAACATCAACAACAACAACAATACTGCCACAACAACAACACGAACAACAGCAATTGCGACAAACATGGCTACAGCAGCAGCAACAACAGCAACAACATCGGCATCAACATGAGTAGCATACGAGGCTGAGACGTAGTAGAAGGCAGGTTTCTTTCACGGGGAATATATTCCTTGATAGGAGCCCAGGCTCAGCATGCTTAACCCGTCCCTTGTCGGGACTCTCAATCTACGCGGTCGGTCTGTATACGAGACGTTCTCAGCCAACCCGCCGCTGCTGGCTCCGCATTCGGCAGAATAGATTGATCGACCGATAGCTGATGTCGGACAGCAAAAATAATGCAAGTGGTAATCAGTGCCGAAAGGCCGGACCTGTGAGACGAACGGCTCGGAGGGGACCGAGGAAAGAGCGGGAAGCAAGAAAGTGGGCGGCTGTGGGCCCATTGAGTGGAGGGGGGTAATAGCAATAGTAGTAGTTGTAGTAGTTGTTGTTGTCATTGTAAAAATACTAGCGATAGTAGTGGTACAACTGTCCGACAACAGAGTACAGTAGTACCATCATTAGCGGTAGTGGTCGTAGGGAAGGAACACAAAGATGGCGTATACCCGCTGCATTTGCTGGGGTAGATGGGGCAAGCGGCGGCGGCGACGACGACGATTGCAGCGCCGCTGTTGCAACATTCGCTCGGGCTGCCAGTGGAGATGACACGAAAAGGGCACGAAACGCGACAGCGGCACACACTAAGCAACGGATATGAGGTTCTTCTTTCTCGGCATCAAGCGTGACCCCAGACCGCCGTCCCCAGTCGCGGGTTGACGCGAATTGAGACCGTCATTGAGTGGCGAGGTCAACTATGTCGGTCCCTCGTGGCCTCAAGTCTTCCTCGTTGCCTCTCTTGCTCTCTCTCTCAACTCGTTCCTCGCGATGTATCGTTGGCGACTCTGCTATTGTTGGCGGCTGTCGCGTCAAACGTGCATCGAGCCGTATCATCAATGACCAATGATTAGGTTATCGAGGCGCTAGTCGTAACTGCATGCGTAACTAGCAGCCTCGTATAATCGTTCCGTTATTAAGACAAGTGACATAAACTCAACCACAATAAGAACAACGGACAGCAACTGTAACGACAAAAAAATACTTTTTGCGCTGACCCCCAGCCAAGATTTAACGTCGACGGGACTGCTTTTTGCATTGCTTCATAGACGGACCTCCATAAATACAAATCAGTGCAACGGTGGGGCTCGAACCCGCACACCTCTGTGTATCCTCCGGTTACGAAGCGCAGGCGAATGCACCACGCCACCGAGCTCGACAGACAACAACTGTAACAATAATAACTAACGCAGCAGTAACAACAACAACAACAACCACCACAGAAACAACTACGTGAGCAACAACAGCAAAACCAAAAACAACAATAAACACAGCAATACCAACAATACCAGTACAGAAATAACGACAGCTTGCAACAGAGACCCAGAGAAAAGGGCCGAGTGTGGCCGGCTGCTTGCATACTTACGTTTTTCGTTTCAACCTTCGAGCATGTCCCACACACACATAGCAAGCGAGTTGGACGAGTTGGGAAATCTCGTACGGCAGTCGAGCTGCCGATAACCTAACTGCAGCGTAGGAACTCAGGATTCGGCACTCGCGAGCTCGGCTCAAAGGGCTAGAGAGAATTCCGAGCTTCCGAGTGAAGGAAATGTGGACGGCGGCGGCCCTGACGGTGTTGAGGGTCGAAACGACGGCGTTTCTTCTAGAATCCGAAACGAGATAGTCAGGTCACATCAGAAATCGTCGAGCAATGACTGCTGCTTCCTTCAATGCTGTTCGTCGTCGTCGTTGTCGTCTCGTGTCGTGACATCGGAACCATGGAACGTAATGCTTGCACGTCGACTGGCTCAACTCTAGAGCTAGCGTGAGGCTTGAGGGGGTTCTGGCTGAGGCTCACTGAAATGACATGCCCGACATCCGGTACGGTGTAGCGCAAGAAAGATAGATATAATCGTTCGTTTGGCTTTGGCAACGGCTACGTGCGCTTCTTTATCGAAATTTTGACTCGCAATACGATTGAACGCGGACCGAACCCGGCGGCGCGAACACTGTGAGTCGCGGGCTCAATTTTGGCGCGGCATATACCCGCCAACCGAAGCGACGACAACAAAAAAACAACAACATTCCTCATGTAGATGTCTACTTGAGCGTTCATATACAAATATTAGATATATATATATATATATATATATATATATATATATATATATATATATATATATATATATATATAATTGTTCTATTTAACGAACACGGCGGCTTAGTGAAAAAGCCACTGCCTTGTATTCGGGGGTCATAGGTTCAAATTCCTTCGTACGAAACGCCCGCACATCTATGCGACTACTCATTACGTCATATCTCTTAATCGCATACTTGTTGGTGTTATACATTTACCGAAGTCTTGAAGGTGTCAAAAGCCACACTTGTAAATTTCGAAAGTTGTCTGACGTACGCAGTCGTTGGAACCCGTTACACTGCGCCTGCGTCTATAGCAAAATGGTGATATAAATACTGCCAACCAGCTTAAAATATGGAACACGTCAATACACGAACAATGTGTTAAGTCCCTTTAAAGTCCTTTAAACTAAACGGGTTAACACTATATATATATATAAGCTGATGCTCTACGCATTTGTTTCCCTTACGTTTCGGACCTCCCTTCGAAGTACCCGCATTGGCAGTTCTGCGGGCAGAAAGGCGATGTGACACACTTCGAGATCATCTATATGTAACCGTCTTCCTTTCTAAGCTGTCTTTGTGTTCTTAACTGAGAGCTGTCATGTAAGTTTTAAAAAGATTACAGCTGAATATGAAACTTGTTTACCATAACTTGGACGTGTTCTACGTGACCGTAAAAAGCAATTATTTCGTCAGGTTTTTTCACCCACATGCATTGAGACCTTAAGCCCAATGAATGAAATATATCTTCATTTAAACGTTGTGTTTTTACTAAGAAAGTTCTTCTTCTGTGTCCTGTTTCCCCTTGGTTGTCATATTTAAAAGCATCGAGTACTAGTCTTCGGTCTCGTTCGGTCTGCAAAACTAATTTTACACGGCCATCGCTAAATTAGCTAACCGACGAGATAGTGCCAAGGCTAAACAGCACAATAATTCCACAGCCCTTGCAACCTTGTGGCAGTACTCAGAGTTCTGTTTACGGCCCAATGAATTTGTTAGTATACCATAAGAAAACTTCCTGCAGACTTTGTCACTATCATCCCTTCATATTGTCTCTCGGCATTGATTGCGTTAAAAGGGATCATAATCTTTGCCGGCCCTTACCCGCATATGCATCTTGTATGCTTTGAAAAATGTTATTTTTATTTTCTAAATGTAAATTGAGAAATATTCTTAATCGCCTATAGAATTATTGTTTTTCGAAGAAGTCATTATATTTGAATATTCATTAGAATGTTATATCTAAAATAAAAACTGTCTTATAAAATAAAATGTAGAAATGTTTACTTTTTATTTTAAAAATAAATAGTTTAATTAAGCTGAATTTTCGTACACCATACAAATTATAATTTATACAACGGAGCAATGTGGCCTCGGCTTGGGGAATCCTACAGAGATGGCTGGTCCCAACATTGCATCTCCCGTAATGGTGCACGCGTTTGCAGGGACTCAAATGTCATGTTCCCACCGTGAATGATTGATCATATTGAATAAATGAGATATATACGCAGATGACATTGCGATCTATGGTAGAAGTCTATTTAGGGTAAAACAGAGACTAGAGAGAATAATTGATTATATGAACGAGATAGGGCTTAGCATTAACTGGCAAAAGACAGTAGCAATTAAGTTTCGACGAGAAGGTCGATTGGCAAAAGACGACGTCCTTCGATCTAGGGGTAATGTAGTGCATTTTGTAAAAACATTTTTTCATTCGGAAGTTAAAAAAACCTCGAATTGTAGCAGTTTCCGAAAGCATATTAAGAGCGTATAGAGTGGGAAAAGCAATTCGAACTGCAACAGCAATTAAGAACCCGCAACTGTGGTCAATACATACCGCGTCCGCCCTTTTCAAGATTAAAGTAGAACGAATAGCAATATTCGGGGTATCACTTATATAGGAAAAATTGGCAGAGGCAGATTTACAGCTACTATATAGAGCCAGATTTTTCTTCATGAAACGGGTTTTAGGGTCAGTCAATTCTTGTAGGAATAGAGTAGTTTTACTTACCTAGAACGAGAGCGTTTAAGGCCTTTACTAAAAAGTGGACGGAGAAATTAAAGGAATTACATAGGAATATACACTATTGTAGCAAGGACAAGCTCGGCATGGCGAGCAGCCGGATATAAGAGTAGTCGTCATCTAACTACGGCGTTTGCAGCCAATGGATTTCATCACGCGTTATGCAGCACAGAAGCATTTCACAATTCTCAGGAGCGTTGTAGGTGCACGAGGTGCTCTGTCCAGTGCAACAGATACTACGCCGCAGCATGTCTAGCAGTTGATTCAATAGCTAAAATGGCAATATAGAAGAAGATCCAGTGATGTAAAGGAAGCAATAGTTATGTCTGGGTTACATGTTTAACCTGGGTTATAATAAACCGTAATAATAAATTATATATATATATATATATATATATATACATACATACATACATATATATACATACATATACGTCAAACACTATTAGGGAATATCACCTATGTTACAGAGCAAATCGTACCGCCCATTGACCTCTCAAGTGAGAGGTAAATGCAGGTACAGCAGTGTTTCATTTGCATCCGCCTATCTAGGCGATCATAAACAGAATTTGAAACCTGCGGATGATTGAGCGTTGGAGGACTTTCTCTCTGAGTGCAGAAGCGTAGTTCTGATGTTAACGTACCCTTTCGGTTTGAAATGTAGGTGTTGTTGTTGCAGTGCGAGTGATCATTACGTTGCTACCGTAGACGACATATACTCTACTTTCTACCTATCTCTCGGTCGTCGCTGTGGGGTGGCGGAAGCGTGTGATAATGAGTGTTCGCTCTGCGTTGTCAGCTGTATAGGTTTGCACTCTTATTTGAGCTGGAATTTTCCTTCATGTTGCTGAGGCTACTGCATAGATCCGCTTATAAACATACAACACTTTGTTCGATCAGGCTGCGATCATGCGGGCGGCGGTGGAAACGGTAGTCGCAACGATTACCACCAATACGAGTGATGGGATCATGATCCATGATACGCCACGACGATGATCAGCTCAATGGGTGTGTTTATGGATGCCTCCTGTTCTGGCAGTGTCAGCATGCCGGCATGCATTCGAGCTGGAGTACAATTAGCATATTCATGACAGCGTTTACCGTTTATGAGTGAGATTATATTGTCCGTCGGGTGTAGAACGGCAATAACAGAGCAGCAACAACAGAAACAACAACAACAACAGCAGCAGCAACAACAACAACAACAACAGAAATAACAACAACACCAATAACAACAACAACAGCAATAACAACAACAACAACAACAGCAACAACAACAGCAACAACAACGACAACAACAATAGAAATAACAACAGAAATAACAACAGCAGCAACAACAACAGCAACAACAACAACAACGACAATAACAACAACCGCAGGTGGGCTCTAATCGGCGCGGAACGGGGAGGCAGTTGTGAAAACAGCCATAGCGGACAGAGGGTAATCGTCGTTAGAAAGCCGGAGGTTGTGACGGCGCAAAAGGAGCGGCGCCGTAGGCGAAACGACAACAAATCCACACTGGTTATCCGACAGCGTGCTTATTACGCCTATCCGGGCTCTCTCTCTCTCTCTCGTATCAAGAAGGAAGCCCATATGGGACTTCTCCTTGCATGCCTGCTCTTTTGCGAACTCTCTCCTTGCCTTCGCTCTCTCTCTCTTTTCGCCTTTTGACGCCGACACTGGCCGTCCGCCTGGATCGTCACGCCCCAGTGTGGAATTTTCCCCTGCTGGCGACTACTTGCCAGCAATTGCTGACCAGTTGAAGTATGATGAGATCATCGATACTATGCTCGGAGACTGGTCTGGCGCATCGATGCAGGCCGTGCGAGGCCGCCAAATCAACGTGGCGGGGGGGGGGTGGGGGGTTCCACCGTCCATCGGCCTGGTATCGTCCTGTTTTTCTCTTTGTTCTTTTCCGCCTCTTCTTCCGTCCTCTCCTTCACCATCATTCGCTTCGGCTACGCGCGGCCTGTTGCCTCCTTTCCGCCTTTGTGGCGTCGTTCTGATGACGGAGATGACGGCGGTGATGGCGATGATAATGATGATGGTGATGATTATGATGAGGGTGATGATTATGATGAGGGTGATGATTATGATGATGGTGATGACGATGATGACTGCAGAACAAGAGGACAGACGCGCACGTCAGCGCGAATTATGTGCTTGCACGCCAGTAATTCCGCCAGCCGTCGTTGCGTGCCGTCGGATACCGTCTTTTTTTTATTATTATTGTTGTTGACAGCGACGCATCGTCGCAGCTCGTGTTAGGCAAGCAGCTGTTGCGAAGCGCCAAGCGGCCTTCCTGCGCTCTTAGCAAACAACACCACCCTCGCGTTCTCCTCTGGAAGTCCACCACCACCACCACCACCATCGACGCCACTCTCATCGGCAATGTGCTGGAAAAGCTTATCTTATTGTGAGGATTCTTCAAAGTCCACTCGTGTAGCCGAGCGCCCGCCGGCGGGCCGTGCTGGTTGTCCTTGAAGCCCCTCTGATGCCCTGTGCTGGCCGCTGTCCTAACCTAACAGCCCCAACAGCTACAATAGCAGCGCAACAACGAACTGCTTGTACAACAAGAAACAAAAGCCAAAACAACAAAATAGAATTATAAAACAACAACAACGACAACCGGCAACAATATTGCAGCAGCATTTGACAAGCAGTCTAAAAGGGATAACAGCAGACACAGCTCTCCACATTTGAAGTAAATACGACGCTGAAGCAAGCGCAGTAGGAACGGCAGACAGACATCGGACAGATGAAACAAGCGGTTTCTTTTATGTTTTACTCACTCACATACCGTTGCTGCGGTATAATGTTGTTGAGCGCATGGACATGCATTCGACGGGCTCATTCCGTTCCGACAAAAAAGGCGTGCAATTTCGAAGTGAAGGACGCCGCAAAGTGCGGCGATTTACTGTGGCAGCGAGGACAACATCGACAAGAACAACAACAAGAACAATAACAACAACAACAACAACAACTACGACGACGATGTAGATGGTCATCCGACATAAGGCCAGGCTGGTTTTTGGGACAAAAAGGCCCTTTCAAAGGCTTAAAACAAATCCCACCGCTGGAAGGACACAGACCTCCAGATAATGACGGTGCCAATCAACAGCAAGCTTGTCAGCGACAAGCGGAATTTGCGGTAGCTGTGGTCGAAGCATGACGCTGTTGCTGAGGATGGCCTCTCCTTTCGTCAGCTCATCGCTTAACTAAAGCAACATGATTCGAACGAGAAGAGCCGTGCAGATATATATATATATATATATATACATATATATACATATAAATATATATATATATATATATATATATATATATATATATATATATATATATATATATATATATATATATATATATATATATATATATATATGTATAATACTAAACAGGGAAAATAAAAAGACGCAATGGGCGACAGGAGAACGCGCGAGAATATGTGAGAGATGAGAGCGTGCCGGAGCAGGACAGAAAGCTCGGGCTTGCGGTGATTGTCGATGATTGCTGTAGCATCGTCATATGCATCGAACTTTAGCGCGGTCGAGCGGAGCGACAGGAGCGCTTGTCAAGCGACGACCCCAGCGACAAGAGGCCGGTCGAGTACGTGCTCGACCAGAACAGAACGCTCAGATGCGAGCCGTCGCAACCGTCGAGACCCCGACATGAACGTCTGGCTATTGCGAAGCGTCGTAATGCGCCCCTGTATTGGTTCCCATTGTCTGTCGGCGGCGGCGGCGGCGGCGACGACGGCGGATTAGAGAATGAATTAGCTCGAATGCGAATGAGCGAATGTAAGAGCGAGCGAGCGACCGAGCAAGAGATGGGGCAAGAAGTGCCACCGAGCATGCAGGATGTCAATGGCGTACCTATGCATCTCCCTTCGAGTCGCGCCTACTACAGCTGCTGCTGCTGTTGCTGGTGATGCTGCTACTGACGTCGTTGTATGAGGCCATACGAATACAACGACTCTTGTTCGTTTGCCCTAATCCTTAAATGAGTGGCGCAGCTACCACAACAATAGCAGCGGCACCGCTACGATTATCGTGGCAAAAGGCTTGCGCTTGTTGGACTGGTGCCAATAGTATGACGGCCGATGAATCGAAACTAAGATTGTACATGTATGGATGAATAGCATCTCGACTGACCAGAGGTCTCAACAACTGGGGCTGAGCGAAAGGAAGCCCAGAACGCTCTAGAGGAGCCCGAAGAGGCGGGTCACAAGAGAGTGGGAGAGACGACAAAGACAGCTGACAGGTTGGAGAGGCTTCAGAAACGTATCTTATACGCGTTGTAAAGACTATGTTGTGTCCTTAGTAATATTCGATCAGGAGGGAAAGAGTAGAAGAAGGACATCAGGAAAAGGAAGCAGCGCGCAGCAGAGCTGCATAGGCATATGGTGAGGGTAGCAGTGACTAAGGAGAAGCTGGTCGCACTGGCTAATGAGAATTAACCGATACAGCTTGAATAGAAAAATCAAGAACATCTACGCTATCATTTGGACGGGAATGACGGTAGAGCGGCGGAGATACGCGAAGGGTCCGCCAGAAATTTTGAGCTCATTGCCTGTCTGACGCCTAAATTCCTGGCGGTGACCCGAGCAAAGGACGTCATACCCAATAAAACTACACACATGTGGCAGGATTTATAACCTAGGCAGGGGTGGTGATAGATTAGGAGACCCCGGCGATGACGATTTGCAAGAGATCACTAGGACTCTCATGATCGGAAAACTATAGGAAGGGGAAGCCGATAATGTTAAAGTCGAATACGTCGTAAGGCTCTTTCGACATATGATTACGTACCTACCGCAAGCTGACCAAGACGCAGGCCCGCAAGCGCGGAAAGTAAGTCAAATAGGCCAAAAGGGACGCCCGATAGCGTTCCATCTTCCTGGCGACTTGGATATAGTGACAGCCCGAAACACCACAGAGCTCGACGTTTCAGTAGATTTCCATCTTACGAAAACCGCGCCCGGTGCTCGAATAGACCGACTTTCCGTGCTGGACGAGATGCCAAGGGAGGGGCCATACGATAAACGGCTGTGCCAAATAAATGCCCCAAAACTAAAGTCCACAAAACTCTGTTTAAAATTACACACAGTGAAACATGATTGTGCAGTAACCACGTGATGAACTAAGCAACCTGTATTGCGCTCCTATCTTGCATGCCAGTACGACGCACTTGTCGTACTCGTCGCTCATCCGCCTATAACCGAATCGACATTGCGCCCAGAATCTTTAATTGGCGGTGGACGCAGGTACGGATCATGGCGATCGCAATTTAACAACTGGATCGACCGCCGTGCTAGCGCCACCCGGACCGACAAGCTGATCGCGCTCGTCAGCTTTCTAGTCGAGCCCTGTGGTGGCGTGGTGCATTCGCCTGCGCCTTGCAACCGGAGGATACACCTATGGGCGCGGGTTTGAGCCCCACCGTTGCACCGATTTGTATTTATGTGGGCCCCCCCGTCTATGAAGCAATGCAAAACACAGTCCCGTGGACGTTAAATCTTGGCAGGGGGTCAGCCCGAAAAGTATTTGTTTAGCTTTCTAAACGAGTTGTACTCCTAGTAGTATTTGTGCAGCCTTTAGCAAGCAACACAAAGCGCAGCAGGAGTAAGGGGCTCGCCAAGGCTATAGAGAGAGCGGCTCCAGCAAACATTTACATTCGCGACGGCGAGAAACATCACCGCCTTCAAGTAGCAAACCCACCACGTTTGCAACAGCAAAGTAGAACAACGCGTCTACGTTACAGCGGTGCGACAAACCGAGGAAGCGCTGTGAGCTGGTGAGTGTGAGGAACATTCTTTGTCACGCTTCGATGAACCACTTCTACGTAGCAACAATTGGCGGCGTGACATTCTCGACAAACTACAACGGCGACATGCATGCTTTCGACAACTAGACAACAACGGTAAGCGGTGTCACGGAACGCTGGCACCCTGTCGCATGTGCAGGACAACGGCACGTTGCATGGGAATCTACAAGGCATCGCCAGGGCAGGCGGCCCAAGTAAAAGCTAAGTACAGAGCCTCCTGCAGTTTAATACTTAGTTATTAGTAGTAGTAGTAGTAGTAGCGGTGGCTTAAGTCTGCGCCTCGCAACCGGAGGAGACACATAGGTGCGCGGGATCGAGCCCCACCGTTGCACATTTATATTTATGGGAATCCGTCTATGAAGCAATGTGAAAAACAGTTCCGTGGACGGTAAATCTTGGCTGAGGGTCAGCCCGAGAACTTTACTTTAGTAGTAGTAGTAGTAATACAATCATAATTAATGCTAAAGCTGCAAGCAGCCACATCGGCGGTGACGAGCTTGACGGCATTAACGACTGGGACAGTGGTGGCAACAATCCACGTGGTATCAGCTGTAATATCGCCGCAATTTTTATTTATTTAAACGTGATTGCGTATTTACGGCAGCGATTTGAGTGTAGTGTACGGCGAGATATGATTGACGTTTGGTCCGACGGTTCTTAGACAAACTGGTATCATGTCGTCTTTCATCTCACTCACAACGGTCGATCAGGTCGGTTACTACACGCTGCCGAGCTTAAGCTACCAATTGCCAATGTTCTCCAGCGAGAGAATACTTTATTTAGAGCAAGCGGTTAGCGTATGTTTAGCTAGTACCTATCTACGACGATAGCAATCGGGTGCGCATAGCAACTTACAGGTCGGTATGCAGTCGTTTGGCACTACAAATAACGTTTGTTTTTTTAGAGAACTAACTGAGAAATGCAGTACGCACAAACGGTCATTGCGGCACGATGGATTGCCTTCGACCGCGAGTGTGAGCCGGTAGTATGGAGCATTCGCCCATTAAAAATCCGTTATGTCCTCACTTCCCCTCTCAGCAGAAAAATGCGTAGCATTACTAAGAAGAACAGAAGGGGAGGGTTCCTAGTAGGGCCTGCCCCCAAAACCAGAGAGGGCATTGACATGCATATGCGGTTAGCTCGTCCTATCTCGGTTCAAATAGACTTAATGACAGATGTAATCGTACATCAGTCGTCGAGTTAAGTTGTCATCTTGACTGGAATTGGTAGGCTGAGTGACTACATGCCCACCTATCGACACGATATATATTACTGTCGCACACCGCAGGAATGAACGAGCTCTACAAAATACTGAAGTTAAACTGTGAAAGGCGCACATCTGATATGTTAGAGTCTAAGACGACACCCGTCCGTTGGACTGTGGGCGATGCGTTGTCTACTGCCGTACAGTGAGGCTGTAAGTGTTATCATATCACTGGTTGCGCGGCCGCCTCTCGATGGCCTCCCAGGACGTACAACGGCTTTAGTCGCTCGATGTTCTAGGAATCGAAAACGCCACGAAGTGTTTGCATACCACGGAGGACGTTGATGTCTTTAACAGCTCCAGGAGGGTTTAATCTACGGCGGTGCCAATTACATCGGAACACGAGGGTGGCTTTGAGGAAGGCTATGCTGAGCTCATTGCATATAAATTGCCGACCCCAAGTGCTGCCAACAACTCCTTCTACATTTCGCATATACCATCAGGTTGTGATGAAGACCGCCAACAAAAAAACCCAGGCCCAACATGAGGCGTGGTCTAGGGGACTAGCGCGCTAGTCATAGCTGTTATCTACCGGGATGTAGTCGGTTCGATTCCTGTTCTTAACCGAATTTTCTTTGAGCGATGCTCATTGAGAATCGTTGATAAACCATACCGCTGAAAGTAAGCGGCCATGCTGCTAGAAGGATCGTTTGCAAAGCCCTAGATATCTCAACATGTCCGGCTCTCGATGCATTGAACATATACTACACGGTGAGCGACCAAGCCCGTAGAGGACGGAGGATGGTCTAAAATTAAAAACAACCTCCTCAAAAATTGTTTACTTTTAGACCCAATATGAGTCGAGCCCAGTGGCGTGGTGCATTCGCCTGCGCCTCGCGACCGGGGAAGACACCTAGGTGCGCGAGTTCGGGCACCATCGTAGCACATTTGTATTTATGCGGGTCCGTCTATGAAGCAATGCAAAAAGCAGTTATGTGGACGGTAAATCTTGGCTAGGTTATCCCGAAAAAAGCTATTTTTAGGCCCAACATGAATCCTGATCTTATCAAACTACTGATAAACTTCCGACTGCACAATGTGGCGGTGGCAGTAGCAGCTAACGACACTCTCAGTGGATTTTTCAGTCTCCTCAGTCTGATTATCTCAGTGGCTGGACCGGATCGCCGCTATGTTAGCTTCTTGTGGCGAAGCTCGTCTGACACGATGGTGCACTGCTTCCAAATGAAAATAACAACAGGGGAAGTGGCGCTAAACGAGTTCCCATTAGCCAAGCTGCGAGCTACTCAAACGCGTTGATCCCGCAGCGACGTATCGGCTAGGTGATTGACTCTATATATACCACGACGAAATCCTGAGGAGTTGCGCCATTGGGCCAGATGCAATCGATCTCAAACGCCGGCTGCCGGTCGCATGATAGGAACGTTCGGGACGAAGTTCCACCCAAGTGGAAAACGAACTCACAGCAGATTGTGGATCACCTTGCGACTCAAGGGTTTACAACTGCTGATACCGGCCTAGCTGCAGGCGCTATCATGAGTGTGTTTGGACTTGCGTGGGACGAGAGTAGATTCCAACCCAACTGCCTAATATAAGATGTCGAACAAACCAACAACAAGATTACTAAACGCATAATACTGCGTTTGGTATTTCCTCAGTACTTAACCCGGTGGGCTGATTTTTGCCATTGACATACGCCATTCTGCATAGAAAAATAATTATATAGCAGCTAAGAAGTCATGCACTGGGTTGGGTCCACGGCTGCACAACCTGTGATTCTCTATGGCTTTCACGTGGAGCATTGAAATTTACCAGCTCTCATCCAAATGGTATATATCACATCCGAACCTTCCTCCAGCCGACAATTGTACAATTATGTGACGCTGCATGGAACATTAACTTGACAAAACAGTCCTACTGCCGTTTCAGGGTGGACTGTGATTAGTGAAGCATTTACGATCGTTATGGTGTTAAAAGTACTATTAATAAAGAGCATGTACAACTATATATTATAAAATAAGTATAGTGGTAATAATTGATTAAAGTGCACTTATTTCTAATAGGTAATAATTAATTTCAGTTCCGACTACTACAAAGTAGCGATATAGCAACGCTCAATTTCCGCCGATATTTAGGTAATTACTTTTTATAAATACATTTCACTACACTATGACGTTGTTGTATGCGTAGAATTACACCGAAATACGTGCTAACCGCGAATGCATTAAGTAAACTTTTTATTTTGGTCCCGTCTATCTAGCATGACGGTTAAAGTATCGTGTTGTCACTGAATAATAAAGAGCTAGCCATAAGTTATTCACCCACGATTTGCACCTCAATCGTAGATGTCTATTTAAACCCCAAATAATAAAGCAAAAATTCAAATTGTCATTAAAGGATTAGTGCTCATATACAATAAGCAATAAAAACAGAATCCTTACGAAGCAGAAATCCTTTGTAGGCATAACCGAGCTCCTATCAAGTAACATGCGTTCATCTGCAGCGGAATTTTGAAAAAAACTGGAGCTTTGCCTCTGCTTATTAGCTACTAGCTATTGAAGATGCTATAAATGGTTTTAGCAGCTATCGACTAATTGGCGCTTCAAATGACCCAACTGCCTTACCAAAGACAACATAATACAGTCTAATTTATTCACAAAATGTGTACTACAGAGTTACAGAGTTGCCGTAAATTTTAGGCGCATATATATATATATATATATATATATATATATATATATATTGTTTATTTCGCAATAATATTGCATTTGAAAATAGTACATAATTACAATACAATTCATTGATTATATACAATTTTAACACTTCAGGGACCGTCCCACCGGGCGAAAAAGTGCAAAGACCGCCGATGCGTCTGGCAGTTCGCTGCGTGGTGTTTAGCGCATTTCTGCGAGCAGAACCGGCAACGACATTGGTCGCTCACTTTGAAATCAAGAGAAGTCAGTGAAATCCTTGGGTCGAACATACCAAGTGATGATAGCCATGCACACTGTATCTTGTGTACACGTGTCGGCTAGTGCATGCCATTCCATTCCAAAGCTCCCTGGCGAGGTAGACATCCAACTGCGCTGCCTTTGCCGAGGTCTCGGTCACTTTTCCCTGCCACTCCAACAAAAATTGCTGAAGTGGCCCTGTAATAGGTGACCTAAGCCTGACTCTGATTGTTTCCACTGCCGGCCCGCAGCGGCTTGCCGTCCGCGGTAAGCAAAGACCCCGCTTCATATATATTGTGAAGCATCTTTCTAGCTGCGCAAAATTTGCCGCTGAAAGATGGCCCACACCCTGCCAAGGCTGAGCTCAACATTGGCACAATCTTAAGCTCAAAAAGACGCACGGCTGCACTCAAAGACAGTCGTCGAGGGTCTCTCACCTCTGTGTGAATAGAGGCAATTGCAGCCCGACACCTGTCGTCGATGTGCTGGGTAAAGGTCGTTCCCGTATAGTGTAGTCTCAGACCCAAATACGGGAAAGAGTCGGAAAACTCTAGCGGTTGGTCACAACAGGGTATTACGTCTGCTGCAGCCAAGCAACCCCCACGGCGAAACTTCATGGCTTTCGTCTTCCGCGAATTTATTTGCAGCCCCTTACGGTGAAGGTAACTTTCTGTGTCGCCGACAATTCGACGAATGGCACCGCGGTCCCGGTGGGCCACTACTGTGTCATCCGCATACATGACGACGACGGCGTTTCTGAACTCCTCCCGCACATAGCGTGCTAGGTCTGCGATGAGCAAGAAGAATGCCAGGCAATGAGAGGGTCCCCTTGAGGGGTCCTTACGTTTTGACTTAGCTGCAAAGTGTCCTTGCCCCTTACGTTTACTTCAAGGCCGTCTTCAGCAAAGAAGCTGGAGAGCACTCGTAGGAAAGAACCACCTACCCCAGCATGTCGAAATGAATCGACTAGTAGGTGACGGGGAGCTTTGTCGAAGGCCTTGACACAATCGATAAAGACGGCGTACAAGTGACCCCCGGGCACAACCAACACCCGTTCAACTTCTGACTGGAATACGTGGATCGCGTCCTGTGTACCTCGACCCTTCTTGAATCTGAAGTGCTCTGGAGGTAAAGCCTTCTCCACAGTTGGAAGCGCTCTCGAGATAATCAACTTGGCAAAGATTTTCTTGAGAGTGCGTTCCGACGCGGTACCCCGGTAGAGATTTGGATCGTCCACGTTGTCATTGTTTTTGCCTTTGAATAGCAGAGTAAGCCTGGCCTCGTGCCAAACCTGAGAGTTGCCGTATATATCTTCGGCGGGGTGTTATTAAACAATTAATATATTTACGTAGGTACCGGAGCTACATTTTCTAGGAGATGCAATGATATAGAAGAAAAAAACTTTTTTTAATAGGCGTGATTGATTGTTAACACGTATGCTTTACGTTCGATTAAATTTGTTTAGTTAATCCGTAGGGCTAATGTCCGTGTATAGGTTTGCACTGATACATCCAAGCGTCATCGACAAAATAGATGGATTATCTGTGAACACACGTTTTTGTCTGTGAACACACATGCTTCTACCTAAATATATCTAAGAACGCCCGGACTGTGATATATAATTAATATTTCTAAGGGCTTAACTTTGCTAACAAAATTAAGAGAAACGTCTCGGTTTCAATCGAATTATTTTCTTCTCAAACGTCCAGCGTCTATCAAGCAGTTGTTTTATAAATTGGCAACATTTACCTCTTATACGAATACAACAATAATAGAAATGATACAACAATAATATTTACATCTAGTTTATTTTGTCAGCTAAGGTGTACAATGCTTCATATAATTCCAGTTAATTTTTTGTTCAAAAGCACACACACGTTCCTGCACACTGGGCCATGAGCATCGGCAGTTATCTTCTGGTTATCTTCAGTGCTTGTAATTCCTTATTCAGGCAGAAAATTTGTGATTCAGATTTAGCTTAAACAAAACTACACGTTGCATTGGTTTACGAAGTGTATATCTAAATAAAATCCAGGGCGTATAGAGATTTAGTACAGATGTCGCATCGGCATACAAATACGCTACTTGAAATTGTAATTTGTAGCGTTGCCTTTGTTATAGCAATGAACGCTAGTATCCCCCATTTCGTAGATACTGACACGCAGATTTTGTTCAGGTCAGGAAAGTTATGTCGGTGTGGAGTGTTTATGTGAAAAAAACAGGCCAACCGCAGTATTTTAAACCTCGATACTTCCTAAGAAAGCAATCTTTGTTTGTCTCTGGCACTAAACCGGTTTACTTCGGCTGAAGGAAAAATACACATTGCAAAGAGACTTGGCAAGGACCCAATGTTTCCAAAGCAATATATATATTCTATATACGTATACATTCTTCGCTTTTCCGAATCTGCGAGTTCCGTAACCCATCCGCATTCGACAGAGCTGTGACGAAGGTATGATAACGCCGATAATAATCGACACTACCATCGTGTGAATATGTTATTTATCGTAAATAATCGCTCTAGTTGCCCACGCAATTGCATCCTTCGACGAGGTCTCGATTGACCAAACGACGAATCAAACGATCGTGAGGCATTCGGCCGGCAATATAACCCATCCTTGTTGACCCTTCACGTTCTTGACTCTTCTACGCTTGCATCTGTTCACAGCCGAATGTACCGCTTGGTGGCTAGCCGCCAACATATCAGCCCGATGTCTCCGTGGGGTGCTCTAAAACGTCACGAATTGCTATCGCACCTGCTACTGCGCTATAGCGCTAATGTATATATATATTATAAATCATATATATATATATATATATATATATACACATATATATATATATATATATATACATATATATATATATATATATATATATATATATATATATATATATATATATATATATATATATATATATATATATATATATATACTTCTACAGGCCATCGACATCTCCAGAAACGGCATTTGGAATGCGGTACAGCAGCAGTTGTTGAGGTTGTTGAGGGCATAAACGAGCCGTGTGTTTTGACAATAAAATTGTTGCGAGTACGATTGGTGCCAGGCTATGGCAATTACTTGTTTGCTATAGCAGACGGACTTTTTTTTATTTCTACCTAAAAGGAGCAACAGTTCTAGCAGGATGAGTTCCCTAAATGCAGAATCGCCTCAAAGACTCGTCTTCGAGGCCGGTTTTCAAGCAGACTGGTCTGCCGCCTAGCTTGTCAAATGATGCATTTTAAAGTCAAGTTTTTCCACTTGCGCATAACTTTATTTCAAAGCCATATATGCTAAAACAGTTTGAATTTGGGCAATTCAGTCTACTAAAAGAAACATACTCAGTCCTGAGTTTCACAGACTTTTTTAATCTAACAACTACCCTTGTCATTCTTAAATTGTTCTGATAAACAGCTGGGTCGCAACGAGTTTTTTTGGCCAGCCTATTTCAGCTGTTATGTTGAACCTTTAGCGTTCTCAAGACCTCTTAACTTTCTACCACCGAAGCCTTTTTCCATCTCATATACTATTTCCTTGCGTCCCGCGTAACCGGACTACTACACGACATTGATTAACCTGAAGACGTAAGTCTACGTACGCAATATTTACCTTGATTCTCACCAACAATACTTAGCTTGAATCTTGAATATCTCAAACACCATCCTGCGGCGTTCTTAGAGTTCATGGTCGCCGAACGAGTCCGCCTGTGCTAGGTTCCTCTTGAGAACGTTAGATCCTTCGGCTCAAAGATGGTTTTCTGCATCACCTTAATTGTCCAAACTGTTTGCTAGAAAGATGCGGCGCGTCTTCCTGGGCGACCTCAGCTTTCAATTAGATTAGCTTTCATGGCATGCGGAATCAAGATTCGCGAATCTCGACAAGAACGTCATCACATAAGTAGTGAGCACGGCCTTCCGGACGGTGAAGGAGGCCCGGCGGGACTGCATCAGAGCCAACTGCATCCTTACTTGCTCCCGTTCATGGATTATCGGCAGGTGCCGACGGAGAGAGCCAGAAGACTATCTAGCCGCGGCTCATGCTCGAGAACTCGATTTACTGAGCGCTTACAGAAAAAACGCCAGTCGCTCAAGATTACGGTGGCACGCGTCAACGCAGCGGCATGGAGCAAACTGGATGAGGCGGTGGAGAAAGACCCCTAAGGATTGCCCTAGAGGGCGGTTATGAGCAAGTTCTGCTGCCCGCCCAGGCCGTCCGGAAACTGGGCTTTCCGCAGAGTCTTGACGCGCACCCGGTTTCTGAAACAAGCCTACCGAGAAACCCATGACCAAGTCGAAGTACGAAACTCCCTCCTCGTGTCCTCGAACTAGTGCCACATAAATTCAAATATCGAAGGGGTGCGGAGGAAGACGGGATTTAGTGGGTGAAGGTTCCACACTAGGGACTGACGGTTGCCAGCTCCGCTTGCGCATAATGCATTTCCCAAAACCTCCAAAAAAAGACCGAGATGTCCAAAGACCGAAGGTAGTGCAGCATCTGGAACACTTTAGATTTTTGCATTGCTATACGCTACGCTAGTTTTCAAAATACTGGAGCATATAAGCCACCAATAATCAAGGGTCTGCCAATCGAGTTATAACGCTGATTCGATAGTGACAATCTATAAGGACCCTACACACCAAGAACACTATAAAAAGCTATAAATATCTTCCGCATTGTCTCTCTTCTTTTTAGAGAGTTAAAGATGACATTGCATGCTGTAAACGTGTATTGTCCCCGCCGATGTTGCCCTTTAGGAAGATTGTTATAGCTTTTGCTACGCTTCCTAAGCGGCGTGCTGCCAGCGCTTTGAGTAAGCTATGTCTGATAGAATAAGTCTTTAAACGAAGGAGATTGCACAAGAGCTCAATCGATTAAACATTAAATTAAATTACTTTTAGCTACCCCCCCCCCTCTGTCCCAACAATATGATTGCCTTGATTTACAACCATTATATCTCTATCGAATTGAGGCTAGCGTAATTATGCAGCGTTTCAAGGGACTGCTAAAAGGCAAATTCATTCTATCACTACACTACTACTACGTCATCGACGTACGTGAGGGTATTTGCCCTATAGGGGCCGTCCATAGTGCACGAAAAATCGGACTCAGGTTGTTGCGTGCACAACCTGTTCTATTGCTATTTATCCAAATAATAATAATAATAATAATGACGTGTGGCATCTACCGTTAGCGATAGGACGGAAACTGCACGGAGTGCGGCTCTACACCGAGAAGTTGCCCTCCCGTGCATGCGTAACAGCCCTCTACGATTCGCGCATGTAGCTGAGTTCGTCTGTTCAGCTAAGGGCAGCAGGCGTGAACTTGGTCAGTATGAGGAACAACACTACGCCAGGTGAATTCTGGCTTGCTCGTACGAGTGACTGACAGAAATGACAGATAATGTTTGACATTTTAGGTTGCCTGCGTCTGAAATCAAGCGTCCAGTTAATTATGCGCGCACAACGTGTTACGTTATGCACCAGTGATCGCTTCCTTGAATAGAAAACAAAACATTGAAGCAATGCGAAAAGCAGTCCCGTGAACGTTAAATCTTGGCTGAGAGTCAGCCCGAAAACGTTTTTTGAATAAAAACGAGAAGTTCATTACGCTTGTGCCGAACCTGTTGCAGGTCAATGTGGGGCTCCTACCGTCATTGCTGATGTTCTATTCTACGCCGCTCGAGCCTAACGCAGTAGCATTACTTCGATAGAGTAAATGACTTCATCTCGTAATTAGATGTGTTTGCTTCTTTTAGAGCGCAAAACATAGCTTGTACGTTGACCTTCTTGTCTCTAAAGGCCTTTTCTGCGAAAGCGTGTGAAACTAATAAGGTACTACGTTCGCTTGTTTATAAACTGCGGCAATTCAATCATATCGACATTTCTTAAAGTCATTCCCCTGGAGCTGTTCCGGCCGAAATCAAGATTGCTGGCGTTAATACTGTTATGTATGGTATGTATATACTGAGCGCCAGCAAACCTTTGGTACTTCATAGCCGCATCCTTTTTTCCGTGACTTTATTCGATCGTGTTTATTCGAACAGCTGTAGCCGTAGAAAACGATTGCATCTGTCAATATGCATATATATATATATATATATATATATATTTTTATGGGACCGTCTTCTCCGGACGGCAAATTTAGTTAAGTGTAATAACTTTTCATTGAGCTTGAAATTTCCATTATTACATAAATTCAAACAATTATAACTATTCAGGTAATTTTGCAGAAAAAGCTATCGCCCGTGTCTGCCTGCTCTTGTGAGTGCGTTAACATCCTTCATATTGCATAACGGTGTTTTGTAAATTTGTTTTTTTATTTATGTTTTAAGTGTGTTGAAGGACTCATCCAAATACACATAATCTTAATACATCCGGCGAAATTAAACAAATCTGTTGTTTAAGTTTGGTTTTGCATTCATTTGTAGATAATTCTAATACACATCTAAACCGATGAGGCAATCTGGCATTTATGTTTACCAGGCGATAACTGAGCATTGAATAATTTGTCACAAGTCTTGTATATGGGTGTGTTACAACATTGTTTACAGCACTTCTGGTAGGATAAGCATTATTAGAAGTAGCTCCAAACGGTGTACGGTTCCTGCTATAGTGTGTCAGAATGCTATATATGTATATTCCATAAAAGTGCAATATATTTTTATCTCTCCATATGTCCTCAGTGGTTGTCCTATAGGCCAATCCAAATACATTTCGTATGCATCTTTTCTGGAGAGTTACTATTGGTTCGACATTCGACTTAAATGAAGCACCGTATAACAAAACACCATATTTTAAGTGTGAAAAAATTAATGCATAATACACGTTTTTCTTAAATTCAAGGGAGGCAATATGTCGTAACTTATGCAAAAGTAAAGCACCTGTCCTAAGTTTGTTTATCATATGTTTAATATGAACTTCCCATTTGATGTTATTCTGGAACGTCAGACCAAGGTATTTATAGTCGTGTACCTCACCAATTATCGGACAATTACAGTTTGCCTCAAGAACTAAGCTCGAGCCGGCAACAGAGTCGAAGCACAGCCTGGTATCATTACATCCGTTTAACGGCAGGTTTTAGACTTTCGTATTAGCATAACAACCTAAGGAAGCACATGAGTGGCAGGTAATGTTGAGTGGTGGTTCAGCAGCGTACCCCATCTTGATTTTCATAATTTTCGTCTTCTTTGCATTAAGACATAGATTGTTGATTCGCAACCAGAGATTAATCCTCGCCATAGTACTTGTTACCTTTTCTATTAGCTCATTTCTGGTATCACTCTCAATAAGAATGCATGTATCATCCGCGAACTGAACTATTTTCATATCATTACAAAATGAGTGTATATCGTTAATGTATATATTAAACAGTGTTGGTCCCAGAACGGAACCCTAAGGTAATCCGTGATTAACAAAAGCAGGTTTACTCAAACATTCCTTATACTTTGTACGCTGTTGCCTGTCAGATAAGTAGTCTTCAAGTATGTCGTATTTTGTCTTGCATAGCCCCAACGCCTTCAATTTATTTACTAATCTTATCCGATCTACACAATCAAAAGCTTTTTGTAAATCAAGAAAGACCAGACAAACTTGTTTTTTCTTCTCTATCATTGCCCCAATGAAGTTTCGAACTTCAATCATTGCGTCTTCAGTAATTCGCCCTTCCCTAAATCCGAATTGTCCCGGACAGAGAATGTCATTTTCTTCAATGAAATCAACTTGTTGAGAATTTATTATTTTTTCAAGAATTTTACCAAATACAGTGGTAATAGAGATAGGCCTAATGTTATCAAGGCAAATCTTACCCCCTTTATGAAGCGGCGTAACTAAAGATGATTTAAATATTGTGGGGAAAGTTCCACTTTGTAGACATAATTTGTAAAGATGCTCTAACAATGGTGCCAGAACATCTGCATTTTCTTTTACTAGTTTCGTAGAAATCTTATCGGTTCCCTCAGCTGCTGAGTTTTTCAGAACTTTGATAGCTTGCAGTACTTTAGTTGAGGATGGCGTTTCGAGGATCATTTTGTTTGTTGGCCCTTTAAGGTCAGTTAGAAGTGTTTTGCTACTGGACCCAGCGGATTCCGCAATTTTAGTTCCAATCCCTGCTAGATGTGCTTTGAGATAGTTTAGTTTGTCTTTAAACGACCCATCAAGGATATCTTGCAGATCTTCAATGGAAAGCTGTTTAGCTATATATATATATATATATATATATATATATATTACAGAAAAGCAGGGCGTGTGGCACATACACTGCATTTAACAATCAAATAGGCTGCGATAAGCTGGCGTGGTGCATTCGCCTGTGCTTCGCGACCGAAGAAGACACATAGGTGCGCGGGTTTGAGCCCCACCGTTCCACATTTGTATTTATGGGTCCGTCTAAAAAGCAATGCTAAAAGCAGTTCATTGATATACATATTTAGACTGCAATAAGCTGGGTGTGTGTGAGTGCGTGCTGACTTCCATATGTGGCTATCTGTCTTACAAACAGACATTGATGAGGGTTTGTGTTTATTTATTCAGAGAAAGTGCAACAAATATTCTGCAAGGAGGAAAACCTTGGCCTGCGTCTTAGCACATCCTTCCCTTTCTGACAGTAAACACTAAGTCTACTGTCCTTAGACCTCCGATCACGGCACCTACGTGATCCCTTTGTTCGCTGAGCGACTGCCGCTGCTTCAGAAACAAATTTGCCTTAAACTCACCCGCACAAGACGGTCACAAGCACGCGATCGGGACCTTTAACTGGCACACTGGCCCTCCTATTGTTTCAAATGGCCAACAAAGCCAATATGTGTCTCTAGGTTCGCGTACTCGCTAAATTGAGCTTGTGCCGACGCTGACATGGCATGACGCTTGAATAGAGCACACCGAGATCGAACTTTAATTTAGCTAGAGCAGTGGCAACCGTACTATGCAGTGTGCTCTGGGTAATTTTAAATATATAGATAATTATATATAAATGCATATATTTTTCTAATTTTTTCTTCTAATTATTTTATAGTATTCCCTTGTGTAGTCCGTCGTATATCATACAACATCACACATCACAAAATTGGTATCCTTCTAAAGTTTCTTCATTGACTGACTGTCACAAATTACTGCGTCTATTTTAAGATAGTCAGTTTGCATTTTATCAGGACGCCTTAAGCTGTCGCGTAGGGCTAACGTGCAAATGCAAATGTTATTTTATATTATCTTAGTACGTACTGGGGGATCTGCTTTAACGGCCAGTCTGAGTTAAGAGTAATAAATGTCGTTTAGCAAATATGAGGTTGGCGAATAACTAAATTTGCATATAACGTTGCAAATGCTTGAGCATTACGAAATCTCGCAACGGCTTTTATGTTCAGGAAACAACGACAGTAGCGCTAATTGCTTGTGTATATCGAATAAGTTAAATTCGCAATGTATTTATAAATGTTAGATTGTAAAACTATGTATGCTAGTCTTCGTATATACATCTTAATACCTGATTAGCTCTTGGTTCAAACAAGCGTTAAACACACAAACGATTTAAACTTCCACGTTGTATTGGGATTTCATTCTAAGTAAACAGTGTGCCCTCTTTCTGACTGGAAGAACCAACTTTAAGGAGTTCTCCTCCACCAATGCACAAGTATTAATAAATATACTTTAGTATAAGCGGTTAAGCGCAATTACAAAAAAGGCGACAGGTTTCGCTTGGCGCAATGATACCCCAAGATGAACATGAGAGAATTTCGCCTCAAAAAATGTTTGTGCCGGGAGCTCAGGTGAGAGAGCCATGAGAATTTTTTTTGGCGTTTTTTATGATACGCAGGTCATTGTTATTATGAATCTATACAGCGGTTAGTTAAAATTTTCTGCTAAAATTTCCAACCATTTCGAGGCACTTCGGACTGTTCTGATGGCATCTGTAGGCAACTCATTTCGAAATTATCACGCTTCATTCACAGCCGTCGTTCACTAGGCACGGTGCCTGCCTGCAGAGTTCTACTTTCGTCAATTCGTGCTCAATCTTAGAGGCAAACCCACCGAAGTCTGCAGCCGTCAACATGACCCTCAATATAAAAAAAAATCCCTTCGGGGCTCACTCTCAGCCAAGAATTAACGTCCATGGGACTGCTGTTCGCATTGCTTCATAGACGGACCCCCAACAAATACAAATGTGCAACGGTGGGGCTCGAACCCGCGCACATATGTGTCTCTTCCAGTCGCGAGGCGCAGACGCATGCCACCACGCCACCGGGCTCGACATGACCCTCAAGATAGAAAGAAGCCTAAGCATATTCTAGCACGACGAAGTGTCAGCTAACGACATGACAAAGAGACGTTGTACATACTGTCTATACCGAGTCAGACCGAGTACTCGAGTAATGCCGACCGACCGACCGACGATGCATTTACAAGTTCGCACGCGGCATGCTCGCCCATCGCCATTCGTCCGCCCACCCGTTCGCCAAGGTGAGATATGACCAGGAAAAGGGCAAAAGGGTACGGGCACATGCAAAAAAAGACACGCAAACAAAAACGTAGTGAGACATTGAAATGAGCCGTATGAAAGCGTGCCTTTACCGGCACAGCGGCGGCGGCAGCAGCTGCACGTGTCCTGCCATGCCATGACGCCAGTCACACAAGGGTGAGAGTGGCAGTGAGCGGGGATATGGTAGCAGTGGCAGCAGCAGCAGCAGAAATAGCAGCAGTAGCAGCAGGGAGCGATATACAGACAGGCGCCCATTTTGGCGGAAAATCTGATGGGATACCGCTCGCACCGGAGTCGCCCAGTCGTCCGGATAAAGGTGAAAGTCGCTTACTTGCATTGCTACCGCAGCCAGATAACCAATGCAGCTCTTTTTTCCCTCAAATCTCTCTCTCTATATTTATATATATATATATTTATATATGTGTGTGTTAATGTATGTATATATATATATATATATATATATATATATATATATATATATATATATATATCGCTGTATCTCTGTCGCTCTTACTGCGTTACCTCGTTCGCTCTCTATTCCTCGGGCAGTTTCTCGGGCAATAAATTAGGTTTAGAAGCGGTGGTTGCATGTGAACCCGGAGGCGGCGTTGACTTTGGGCCGCTCACTTTATCTCTCTCTCCTTTGCTTTTTCTCTTTCTTTCTCTCCTTCTTTATCTTATTTCCCCTAAACTCTCGCCCAGAAAAGGCTCTCGTTCTGTTACGCACTCAACCCTTTTCTGGGCACAGAGCTCCTCCTCTACAGATACGCTATCTCTAACGTTCCCACATACACCCCTGTTTCTTTCCCATTCTCTCTCGCTCCCTCCCGCCCTATCTTTGTTTCTTTATCTCTCTGTCTTTCTTCTCTCTATGTTTCTGGCGACGCTTTGTCGCCGGCGCGTTGTTTGTTTTCTGGGCGTAAGGTGGTGGTGGTGGTGGTATGCTGGCTGTACCGCCGCTGCTGCTGCTTCTGTAGTGGCCGTGCTGTATCTAACGGCCGATTTATGCGCCCAACCGCTTGCGCCCCCTTCGTTTTGGCAGCCGCCCCCTGTTGGGCGTCGATCCGCTCCCTATCCGCTCGCCTGCGTTGCCGCCGCCGCCGCCACCGACGCAGCCGCCGCTTGCATTGCTGTTTTCCCGTACCTCCGCAAGCCACCAAGAGATGCACGAACGGCTCGAGAAGAGATGCACGAGCTCAGCCATCGTCAGCTCAGCTATCCCGTATGTGTTCTATAATACGTTCTGAGTCGTCGTCGTGCTGGGTCGTGCACGTAACGAACCAGTCGCTGTATACGACGACAACGACGAACACGCCACTTCTCGTGCTAACCTGACCGAAAGCCTCATATCCCGTATCCCCTTCTCCGCTCTCTCTCTCTACTTCGTGGTTTTCCTCTTCTTCCTCTTATTCTTCTTCTTCTGCTACAATACGGCAACATGCACACAAGCGAGCGTACGACGACACATCGTCCATCGTGTACTGACTACGCACTGACTCGTACAAACAGCTTCACTCACTTAGTCACATACATACATACATATGCACCGACCAGACATGCACGTTCGCACGTTATAGTACAGTACCCAGGTGCTGAGTAAAGCGGAGATAAAGCCGAGACTTGTTCGGCACATGCACGTTGAGGGTACGGTAAGGCTGGCCATAAATACTTGTATATATATATATATATATATAGGATTGTTGGCAATACTTCGTATTTACGCTAGGGGTCGTGGAGCTCGTAAATGAAAACAAGTGTTTAATTTTGTATAATGTGGATCGGAAGTGCCTTCGATAGGGGTAAGAAAAAATACTCTTTTTTTGTTGTACATATGTGACTGGCTGGGCTTTGTAGAGTAGTAATTTGTAGTAGCTTTGAGAGAGAAACTTGAAAAGAGAGTTTTCAATGGAAAAACTAATTCTTATAGCGTTTTGCACCAAACTGGTCTCTATAAAACACGCATTTCTTGAATGTGTTTACATTTTAAGTGTAAATCTCAATTTTTGCAAACTGTTTTTATTTCAGCTACTCTTCTTGTATTTTTTAACACGCCGGCGTTCAGTTTTTCAATTAAATTATTCTCTCTCTTGCAAGCGTAGATGTCGTGCAGCTATGTTCAAGTAATCACATCGGTACAACAAAAGTGGTAACGCTATTTTACATTTTTAAACAAGGAATTTCTACTAGGTTGGGAAAGTTGGGGATTTTTAAAGATTGCTACGACGCCTGACCAAATTACGAAGTATTCAATAGACTATATATATATATATATATATATATATATATATATATATATATATATATATATATATATATATATATATATATATATCGTTTTAAATTAAAATAATGCATCAAAGTAAATACAAACGTTTGTAAATTAATTTTATTATTGAGTAACTAGTGGCTTCAATCTGATTCGAACTGTCTCTACTGCTGGCCCGCAGCCTTCTAGCAGCTACACGAATTGGCTTCATGCCGAACGCGGCAGACATCTCTCACTTCCGAATACATGGTTACTCGGAACGGCTTGTCCGTGATGGTCGTTCCCATATAGTGGAACCTGAGGTGCAAGAGAGCTGAGGAGTTGACAAGCTCAGGCCACAACAGAAAATGTTACCTGCCGCAACCAATCTACCTCGTCGACGAAACTTGATCGCTTTCGTCTTCTTAGAAAGTCCTTATCACGTAGGTAGGCTTCAGTGTCACCAATAATATGTCGGTTGGCCCCGACTTCGCGATGTACAACTACGACGTCGCCATCATCATAGATTATGCCGACTGCGTTTCTAATCTCTTCCAGTCTATAGCGGGCTGATGGGTCAGCGATAAGTAGGGGGCGAATATAAGGTAGCTTTTCGAAGTAATGCAAACTCAATACCGAGACTGGGGGTGGAGTGGGAGGAACACGGTTTTAGTGAGTGTGAGTCCTACACTAGTCACGCTAGCTTTCCGTGACGCATGTGCATTCGCATTTCCGGAACTTCCTAAACAAAAAAAATGAAGGTGTGTTTTTAAGAGATATGCACCGAACAGACACGATGAACGGTGGTTCTTCCGTTGACCTCACACAGCCTGGTGACAATATGGCCGGATGTTAGAAAGGCCTTTAATTCGATTTCGTGGGATTCCGTAAGTGACAAGTCGATTGACATAAAGATGTTTGCGTATTTGCGTGGCATTTTGTCGTTGTTCCTAGCAAGCAAATGGCAGATGTATTATTTGAGTGAAACGTGCAAAGTTCCCGCCAGGGTGTCTCATGATTATAAGACCCCACATTGTGAAATACTGCCTCTGACGGAATTTTGAGTCACACGTGGCTCAGCTCCACATTTTTCTTAGTTCCAAATATTGAGTGGAAACCAGTGCTCACGAAAACCAAAGCTTGGCATGCATCGGTAAAAGTAGTCAAGACCTCTACAGATGTCAGGTTGCTTGTCCCTCAATAGGGACAAGCAAAGAACTATTAGCCAGCGTAGTGCACAGCATTATGCTGTCCACTGGCTATTAGTGAACCACACAATGCTGCCGCCAGTCTTTGGCGGTGTCTAATTAGGTAAAGTTGTAGTGGATATTATCGGAGACACTAACACTTTCCGGTTCCAGACCTACACTGTCTTGTAACACTCGTTGCGTATGTAAATGCATTTTTTTTTTGGAATGCCGAAAACATTCGATAGCCATTGTTGTAAACGCCGCTGTGTTTAGTACACGATGGTATGCGCCCATCCGATGTGTCTATCCATCTCTAAAATGTCATTCGTTAATTTTAATCTGTACGAGCTCTACCTAGTGGGAGAATAAATAGTAAGTACTACGGTTCTATATTCAAAGGGCTTGGCAGAAAGGCGTCTATCCCGTACGTCACACCGAACGACGCAATTTAATGAACCCGTCAACACGCTAAAGTAAGCCAGTGAGTAGACGTGCTTGGCCTAACCGAACTCAGCAAAGGAGGGAGTTAAACTGAAAGCGTGGTGCCCCGGTACACTTTTGGCAGTAGAAGAATACAGACTCCGTGGCAACCCGTGCCCACAGTGCTTCCAGCAAGTATATCAAATTACAATACAGAGGGGATGCTCTAATATGCCAACCGACTGCATCCTATAGCTAGCTGCTTGGGATACGAGCCTGACGAATATCATTGGACTCGCCTGAAAATCCACCAGTATGGTCGTAACGTTTCTCCGCTTAGCCATTTGAATATAAAACTTTAGTACTTACAACCTATTCTCCAATAACAGACAGCGGCACGTCAGAGAACCTCTAGAGAGCGCTTGAGAAGTAGACGATCTTAAAGTACGACGCAGCACTTAGGTTTGCGCTCTACTTGAAAAACAAATGCTTGCAAGGAAGAAGTGTGAGACATTACGTAACTACACCGTAACAAGATAATCATGTTTTTTATATTTATATTTTTTAAACATGTGTTTCACAAGTGGCCAACTATCGCCATGTGATGCGGCTCCTTTTACCGTCGGAAATAGTTTAATTTGATATCGTTGTTCTAAATGAGAGATAGAGTAATTGTGTCGACATCTCAGTTTTCCACTCAGCCAAGGCAAAGGGCGCCTCAGCACAACAGGCGTATCTGTTTGTTACAACAATAAGCTGTAGGAGTTTAGTGCCTCACAAACAAATGGAAACTGTGTCGCTCTAATCGCAAATGCCGTCAATGTTATTACAGTATATTTCAGCCCACAGAACGACTTGTTTATTTTAGCAGACAAATTAGTGAAATGTTTGTTCTCGATAGATTTAGGCGTGCCTACAGTATTTGCTGGAGATGCCAACTGCTGCCTCGATCAACCCGTTAAAGCAAGAGCTGAGAAGCTTTTCTAGACATTGTTGATGCGACAAGGAATAAGCTCATCAAGAAAAGTAAAACTCTGCCTATTTAGCCATTGCTTAGAGTACGTACGATTCCTGATCGTTGGATGGACTGCGTTCTGGCAGTGTGATGCCTAAGGGAAAGATCAACCCCCTCGAAGTTTCCTTACGGAGATGAATTGTTGAAAAAGTTGTCTCTACAGGATATTGACAATGATCTTAACTTATTGTGTTGGGAAACACTTTTAATTTCAAAGTAAGCTGCCAGAGGTGGACCATGAATTCCAACGTGGTAAGTCAACGCCTATCGCTTGCGAAATTAATTACCAGCGGCCAAACCATATTCGCAGTTTTCGTTTATTTCAGATCGGTTTTTAACGGCGCGCTGAGAGACATTGTAGTCAATAAACTAGCGCCTTTTACGCACCCTATGTCCGCTACCTGCCATTCTAAAGGGACACCATATCGTACTTAATGACGTGGTAATGGAATATCCCATTTTTGACCAGACTACGAATATAGCTCAGGATAATCACTTGAGCTCTATCTCCGATTTCGTCACGGTTTTTATGTGACGCTTTCGGAGAAGCATAGAGCGGCTAAAGTGCTTATATATTCAGATGCCTTTGAAACTAATACCACAAAAAATGAAGACTATATGATTATAAGATGAAGTTCTATCATATTGCAGCTCAATATTACAAGTTAGATTGTTAGAAGTAGACTGTGTTAACCACTTTTCGTTTTTGGGTCTAGAGCTGACGTCAAGCAAAACGTCATTCAGTCGTCAGATTCACAAACAGGCCCAGCCGTCTACTGAATCAAGGACGCTTAAAGGCTGTCATTGTCGAGCTGTCTACGACTATTAGATCTAGAAATTGCGCCAGCGGCCATGCGGTGTAGAAATTCTTTGGAAATATCTAGGCCGTAAAGCCACGTACTCTAAAAGAGTCTTAAAAGTGTACCGAGCTAGTCGGAACCGAGCTCAGTCTATTTGGCTGCATGTTTAAAAATCTTCATAGAAGATCTACAAAAGCGCTTAAATCTAACTATAGCACCCGCACATACATTCCATCATCGCTTGATCACACGAATTTCACCACAATATATGTATCAAGGCGGGCCTTCACACTGTTGACGAACAGCAACGCTTGTGCCGGAATAGTGGTAAACGTTGTTCAACATATAACATGCTACACTGCCGAAGCTCACTAAATCCTAGAACCTTATGAGTTGACGATATGAGTAACAAACTAATTTTAATACGAATATTGATCAAAGGGGAGTCAGCAGTAGAAACAGTAGCATGCATACCTTGATTTGCTGCCGCACTTTTACCATTAGAACATCTTCCGAAGTTTGCCACGTCTTGGTCTAGTTCGTCTTTGCAGGCAGGCTTAGTGTCCAAAAATTTGTCCCTCCGCCCATTTAGTTTCAACAAGGTGACTGCCTTATAATCAAGTGGTCAACAAAGTGTTGTCTAAATATATATATATATATATATATATACATACATCGAGCAGTGTGGTGTCTCGTGAGCAAGAGAACTTATTTCTAATAAGCCAACCGCTGTTAAAAAAAACAGTGATATAAGATGTTGCTGTTTGCAGGTCCTGCAAACTGTGGCTGAATCGTGAAAAACACTATGTAAAATGGTGCGCAATACGTGCCTCCGCAGAACGGCGTACCTGCTTATACCAGCCGTTTAGTGCAAAAGCTGCTTGCAGATCACATAAGCATGCCTAAGCGCTCGTGGCCGCATAGCCGTAGTAAATTCAAATCCTCTGGATTACTATGTGTGGGGCGTCATCGAGCGAGAGTCTAACTAAACACGACATAACAACACAGTCTCGCTTACTGCCTCCATTCAACAGGCATTTGCAAAGCTTAATTGGCAGCTTCTGCAGAAAGTCTGTAAGCGGTTTAGGTCTCAAAATAGAAGCGGCGATTCAAGCACACGGCGGTACAAATACTCTGTTGAGATGTCCCTTTTGGCACGTGCAATAACTTCATTCAAATATTTGTTTGCATTTAGATACAGCATTTGAACCAGGCGACATCCGTTACTTCGGTTTTAGCTTCCCAACCTGTATATATGTATGTATATATATATATATATATATATATATATATATATATATATATATATATATATATATATATATATATATATATAATTTAGACACAGGCGATAGGCTGAATACAATTGTTTGAATTTGTGTAATTTTGGATATTCCAAACTCAGTAAAGAATTATTAAACCTAAATAAATTTGCCGTCCCGAAAATACGGTCCAATAATATAAATATATATGTATATATAAATATATATATATATATATATATATATTCCAGATATGAAACTCTTTCTACAACCGAGTGTTAAATATTTGTTTTGTACGCAGACAATCATAAAACATATAGTGCGCTTGACACATTTGTGTAAAACTAGCTGGTCTACGTCATTACTTAGAAAAAGGTTTAGGCTAAGCGCCACTGGGACGCAGATAGCTTGTCTGCGAGGGCTTCTCTTGACATATCTGATTCATTTAAGGTGAAATTCTAACTAACGTGAATCAGCGATTATGGCTGGCTTAACCGTTGTGTTTGAGGAATATCAGGTTTTTCAGCAAAGCCTGAACGTTTAGCAAATTCTATATAGATTGTAATGCGCAAGTGTAGGCTATTTCGTCTGATCTGATTAAGATTCGCTATATTTCGCCTCGGCTTATAGCTGCGCACAGTATCATATCGTTTTTCAAAAAATCAATAAAGAGCGTTTCAACAACGGCATACTGATGAATCTCTATGTGTCGCAGCGGGCAAGCGACAATACGGTCCACCGTAGTCAAGTCTATCCTCGAATCTATCGCCAGGTCGCTTCTTTCCGCTATTTCCTGAAGAAGCGTCCATCCCTCGGGGCTGGGTACCCGAGTGCCTCGAAAACTAGTGGCATAACGATGGACTCGTTGGCAAGCGCCGCATATTTGTTTGCTTTGAATCATTCGGCCTTACGTGCCCCGGAGTCAGTGGCCACTACGCTTGCTTCTAGGTTAGAGTGGGTGCGAGTGCCTGTTATCGTCGTGTCGCAGACGAAACTCTTTTCTGTTGCAAAAGGGATTAGCGTAAGGCCATCAGACCGCTTCTCGTCGTCATTTCTAAGAAGCCAGGAGGCTCCCGGATGCACTGAGTTAGTCTTGTCCGGAGGGCGTCATTGACCTCGCTGTGACGACTCTGTCCGTCTGCATTTTCAAGGCGACAGAAGAGCCCGTGGGCTCCCCAGATGTCAACATGTTCTTCACACGGGTACTGATACTTTTTAGTATGCCTTGCTTTCAGCATTTAACAGACGCAAAAATAAAACTTTTATGATCCAGTAAAGTGTCTAGGTTTAACGAAGAAATGGCGTGACGCTAATTGCTGGCTTCGCTCTGAGTTACTGCCCGCACCCTAACTTCGTCCGGCCCATGGGCGCTTCGGAAGTAAGTTGATACATCATAGCGAGCGCCGTGCAGGCCGAGACCGTAAGTTTGGCATCATCGACAGTTTTAGAAATGCAGAGCACGCATGTATCGAATATTACTGAATTAAGTTTAGAGTTGCCCATGCCCTGTGAAAACCCGCGTAACGTAATAGACGAAGGGGGCCTGCGGCGTCGAACCAAAGGCAAATTTAAGGGATCAGAATGCGAGTGCAGAAGGCCGGGGCTGCGTCTGAGTGTGAGGTATCCCATTTCTGGGCCCATAGGTCGAAATCTGGATTGCCACCAAGATGGCGAGCGACGTTCATTTCTGTTAAGAGCCAGAGTTGCCCTGCTAGGTCAAATATGGCGTCCGTGCTGACAGTTCTATAGGCTACGAACGCCACAATGCGTTGGGCGGGGCGCAAGGTCCGCACCCATGTAGCCCACAAGATACAAATGGAAGACCTAGGAACACGGTGGCTGGCGAGATTTCGTGGATTTGTTTTATTGTTTGGTTTGGTCAGTGCTGTGCGTCTTTTAATATGCTTGACATCACTTACTTTGACGTGTCTGAGTGTCTGCAGGATCTCTTCTCTCAGAACACTACGGCTGACTTGGCCAGTAGCTTTTCCTTTTTTCAGCGATAATTCTTCCTTCCTAGTTGTTTCGTTCGGTTGCTACTTCTCTGAACCCTTGTTATTAGAAAGCATTCGGCGCATCAACCTCACTATTACCCACCAGTGTTGGACCTGGAATTAAACTTATGCATTTCAAACCCGATGTATGCTGTTTGAACTCGCGCTAGGTAGTATCACCGACAACGGGCATCACCGGTCTTGTACCAAATGGATCGTGATTTGATTACATAAGCCGTTTTCCTCGACTCTCGATGAGAACTCCCACATCAACTAAGGAGACACGGTAGAGACTGGTGTACTCTGCATTTACCAGCCACTATCGTCCCCGCCTCCGTTAACATGGGGCCCTATGGGAATACGATATCAGTCATATCGAGTAATTAAATCCTGCGTATTCGCACATTTTTAAAAGCTATGTGCTGTCGACATAAAAACAGAGTTGAGTAATTTTTTATTTCATTGTAAAAACTTTTTAATCAGTTCAACAATTCCCCTAAATATGGCCTAATCATCATTGGACGCATATAGATATACATACCTCATGTTTTTTTTTTATAGAGGTAACTGGTAAAATCATCATAATTTCTCATTTATTGACCAAAAAGGTATATTACATGTCATATGATTTAAAAACAATGGTTAATTAGTTACTTTCCCTTGCCAACCGTCGTAGGCTATCCAAGCTCTGGCACCCCTCGAAATGATATCGGGGACAATGCTGAAGGCAATGTCTACATATACAGGTTGCTTGCGGCTCGTGAAAGTCTCTTTGCGAACAAAGCTGGTGATGGAGGCCATGCACAGCGTATCGAGTGATGACATGTCGGAGGTTCTGCAGGGGTTCCTTCCAAGCAGAGGATGTCATGGCTCGAGTTCGGTAGAAATCCGTGGGGATTTCGCGCATCTTCTCTGCGAAGGTAGTCCTGAACGATTGAAGAGCAGGTGTGGGCCGGAGCTAGAAGCGTGGCACGAGGTCCTCTAGGTATGGTCCTGTCCCGGCCAACGCATACACCAGTCGGTTCTGGGCGTTCCGCGGTGAGCCCAAGACTCTCTTCAAGAACGTTGCTTTGACCTTGTCCAGTTGGTCCAGCTGATGTGCCGACAGGTGCTCCCAGATGACATCGATTCCATAGGAGGCAACCGAAGATACCTTGAGGTGGAAGAGTTAAAGGGCGGTCGACAGTGAGAGCTTCTGTGGCTCGCCGATCGTCGCCATGGCCACGACGCTCTTTGACACGCGCTCGGTGATATGCTTGCTGGTAAAATGCATTGGGGCCCCCCTAAAACAGTGCGCTTACTTCTAAAGAACCATCCAAAGGTATTCAGACGCATGAAGGACACAATTCTCACCAGCGGATCCGTGTCCTAAGCCTTGGAAAACGGCACGTCTAACCCTTATCTCAAAACCCGGCAAGCCACAGGGAGACCCCTCAGCATACCGCCCTATAAGCATGCTCTCCTGCCTATCCAAGGCAGCTGAACACATTATCAACGGGCGACTAGTTACAGAATTAGAAGACAAGAAGGCGCTGTCGGAATATATATATATATATATATATATATATAATATTCCAAAGGGTCTTATACATCAAATAATGTTATCAATTATTCAATATAATTTTGCCTTAAACGCATGTTTGGGCAATTGCGTCGAGTTAGCTCACATGGCGCATTATGCCTAAACTTACTTATATTCATCATCGTTTGTAAATTTGATCAGATACAAAGCGAAAACTCATAATTTTTATTTAAGTAGCATTGGCATTAAGGGTCGTAGCGGCACAAAAGGTGAAACAACTCTTTGAAAATGCGAGGTATAAATTCACGAATTTAAAGTTTTTAACGAGTGCATGAATAAAAGCATACCAGAATACCACACATTAACTGCATACATACGTGCCACACGTATTGAACTATAAAGGGCGGTACCGTGATGTCAGTTTCCATTGCCACTCTCAAGTCTTTTACGACAAGAACTAGCAGTGTTCGATGTATCCCGAATGAAAACGTAAGTTGGATTCGTAATTTATATGCGGTTGCGTTCGACACTATCGTCGCCAAATGTCGTTTTTTTGATCAGATATTTTACCATATTGGAGTGCCTTGCATGTTTTAAATCATCTAACAGGCGCTACTAAAATATTAGAAAACCATATCCCTTTCTTTGTCAAGTAGTATTTGAAACAATCGGCGCGTATATTTTTGCCATCGCGTTGCAACGCAATTATATAATTGATTAAGCATACGTCAGCAAATAATTAAACTGACACAAAAGGAGACAACAAGAAAGTGTAACACGTTTTAAGCGTGTATTTCTGTGCGTCAATATTAACCTCAAGGGTATCATATTTCTGAGCATGACAACGGTTTTTTTTTCTCTGTCTAATAGGCATATAAAAAAATAATAACTTGTTGGCATGTCTGACTATAAAGTTTTCAAGGTCTCCAAGCAACGTTGTGATTAATCGACTTTGTTTGGTTGTGCGCATGTAAAATTGACTACTTCCGCCCTCGGCGGGAGACACTGTTTATCGTGGCACTGCTTATAAAAAAAAAAATAGAATGTTCGTTTGCTCTGTTTCTCTCGCTTTCTATACTAATACTCTGATTCTTATTATTCTAGATTCTCGGCAAAACTCGAAGTGAGGCCCAGTGAAGTATGGCACTCTTCTGGTAAAGCGTAATTTTATAAGCTTGAGTTTCTGCGCTTGCAAAATACTGACATTCACATACATTGTATGCGCGTGCGACCGTATAAACGTATACGGGGGTTCTCATACCCTCAGAGGCGTATGAATGAGGACATGTCGTAGTAACGAAACAAATGTCAACACTTACATATCGCCTATAATATCGGTGCATGCGTTTTTTATGTTGATTTCACTCGCGTATTGATGAGTCTAATGATGGGTCATGTGACTTGACATGGGATCTGAGAGGAGCACAACGGAAACGGCTCCAATTCCACTGTCTAGTCTTAGAGTCTCGTTTCAACGAGGACCGGTAGATAGACGGGCCTTTCTGGCCTTCAGCACATGGGCAATTTCCCACTGTTGACAACTGACCAGCTGACGGGGATTGATTTCGCCTGTCCGACTTGTTGCTATTCTATACGCATGTAGCAAAGTATAATTTTTCTTTGCCATTTGTACGTGAGAAACAACCTGGCGTTATGATGCTAGTCAACTAAAATCAGACATATTTATATGTATCTCTTTGAGGTGGGCATATCCGAGATATATCCGAGGATTTTAGACACAATTTCAATTTTTGTGCGTGTTTAGCTATACGAGTAGAAAACAACCGGAGAGTTAAAATGCCTCCCTTCTTCGTACAAGAACAATTTGTGATACGGAATGCCGTATGCGGGGTATTTGAGTTTATTAGCGTATTTTTTTTTATTACTCATGTGTGGCAACCCCTGCGGTACGCATAACTCATCTTCACAAATGCTTCACCTCGAACTATACGTATTTTCCGTGCTAGCCTCCCGTGCTAAGCAGCATACTTAATATACTCTCTTACATATTAAAGATGCTGCTTAGCACGGGAGGCTAGCACGTGTAATATAATAACAAACATGAACAAATGAACAGAAGAACAAGCACGCCACTACTTGTTAACCTTAAAGTCAGATATGCGTACGTGCATTGTGTACCACTAATTATTGTTGCACGTTACATCTTCGTTATACTACATGGCCAGGAAAACCTTTGAGCAATCGCCCTGGATATACGTAATTAAATACCTAGCCTATTTGTTCAAGATATCATAACGTCATATTTATTTTAATGCAACGGGGTGAGTAGTACAACGGATTGTAGTTCGTTGACAAATGTACATGCTAGGGCCGAGAGATCCTTACTAACGGCCAAATAAGTAAGCACAATTTGGATTTGCCTATTTAGCCACCCGCCAGGTAAACTTTGTGTTTAACCTTGCAAGCCGGTTTAAAAACTCAATACGGACCACAGCCTTTGATGTTTTTGATCGCTGGCTCTTCAAGTTATTTTAGAATACTTCAGTAAGTGTTCTAGCATATCGCGTTTTGTAGGTTGACGTAGAGCAGATTTGTTACATTGTTTCAACAGCGAGTCTATGCCTCTATGGCCTACGTATTTGCACTGTGAGTAGATTTAGCCAACAGATGATTACTCTTTTTAACTGGGTGGTTTTCAGAATGCCTCATGCTACTGCGTCGACTCACCAACTCAATAAATCAAAATTCTTTCCCACCCCCTGAGCTCGGAATTGCACGACGCCCTTCGACACATCGCGGAAAGAAGACTCGTTTTTCTTATGCCCTGTAGCGGATTATCTAAACATTTTAGGCTGACTCTCAGCCAAGATTTGATGTCCACGGGTTTGCTTGCGCACTGCTTCGTAAGATGGGCCCTATGAATCGAACCCTTGCACCTATGTGGCTCTTCTGGTCGCGAGGCGCACGAAAATGCACCACGCCACCGGGCTCGACGTAATCGATTACGGCGAGGATATGAAACTGTATTATTGGCTGTTTACACATTTGATGTGAAATAGTTGTCAGGTGAAACCTCATAATGACGAGATTCAATACAGTATAATACAGCATTTTTTGTGTAATAATAATAATAATAATAAAAAGAGTGTACCATCGTGTATTCCACAACGAGCCAATGGCTGCGCAGTTTGACCCTTGTGACGAGATCGGTGCAAAAATTCACATTGGGCCGTTTGAGTGTTGGCACAGAATACAGTGAACATTGGAAGCACTGGAATGTTTTTCAGTAAAATCAAAGGAAACGGACAATTCGAACGAAAATGGCATGCTAGTATTGACTGGGTGGGGATACATACTTTTACGCTAGCTGCCTGTCGATACTAAACTTGGCAGAGAGGTATTAGTGGTAATCGGGTCATCGTAGATGCCGCTTGAGTTCTTACGGGGCAGAAACCCCTAGGATTGAGGGTCCTACGTTGCTAAATAATGCCCTTCTATGTTCCTTTCGAGCGTCCTATGTTCCAATTAGGTGCTAATCCTATCAAATCCTATTGGAAACCAAAACGGGCCTCCTGTCGCAACATTCCCACAAGGGCTTTAACAGCAACTGGTCAGTATGAACCGCTATCCTATTTGTCCGTGGCCGGTTATTTTAACACCACGTTTAGCCCTCGTCTTTCGCTCAGTCGTAATAGTGCATACAAAATATAGCAATTTAATATTACAATTATGTTTATTTTACTCAAATTGATTATAATATACATTTCAAATTGTTTCTTCATGAAGCTCTATCTTCTTTACGCTTCCGACGGGAGAAGTAGTGCAACGATTTTCGGTCCAGCGCTGTGGTACCACTTCGTGGTACTTGGCACACCTCAGCAGGCAGAACCGGCAGGTGCACAACTCGTACTCCTTGTAAAAGGTTGCGCTTGAACATACCAAGTAGTAATAACTATGCACTATGTACCTGTAGGAATATTTTAAATAAGCAATTTAATATTAATAAACAACAGGCAAATAAACAACGTACTGCAGCAAATCTCAATACAATCAAATTAAATTAGGTGACAAATTGACCTTCAGAGGAAATGTCTGCTGTTCCTAATGAACGTATGGAACTAAGTGGGCTCAAAATAAATGCTAGTGTAAAATCTAATATTTTTTTTTACTAGAAGACTGAAATTAAGCTATGACGGTTGCGATAGTGATGTATGTGAAACGGCACCCGTTAATTAGCAACAGTATAGATACAATCTAGATAAGGTGGGACCAAAGGGGAAGAATAAATAAATATTTAAATAAAAAAAAGACAAGCGATAGTAATTTGTAAACATGCATTTTAGAGCCTCCCGGCTTAGTCAGAGACGATGGAAGGAGACCTGATGGCATGACCCTGACTCCCTTTGAGCGGGGCCAAATGCTGGTGTGGGATGCGACCGTAACCGACTCTTTAGCCCCTTCAATGGTCGGTACGGGCGCATCCTGCCCTGGACACGCGGTAGCCCTAGCGGAAGCAGCCAAGTGCAGAAAGTATTCAAGTATTGCTTACCCACACTTGTTCTCACCCCTTGCCTTCGAGACATTGGGGGGGCCCGGGCTGCTCACGAAGAAACTGCTCAACGATGTCGGGAGAAGATTGGTGCTGGCAACAGGAGACAAGAGGGCGGGCGAATATTTACTGCAACGTCTGTCATTGGATGTTCAGAGAGGGAATGCCGCTTCGGTGAGAGGCACCCTGGCTAGGTGGACCAGCCCAAGCCTGGACCTAACGCCTTGAGTTAAGCCCCGAGCGGGCTGTGCACATGTTCTTACATCACAAATGTATATCTTAATACAAATTTGTAAACTATAACCGAAATTAGAGAAAAAATAGCAAACAAACTGTGTGCTGTGAATAAAGTCTACAGCGCAGAGCCTCCTTTGGAAGATTGGTGGGTTGTGGTCAACGAGCACAACCAAGAGTAGCTAAATCGATTCAACGTGGCAGTTTAGTAAACGTCTGTAGCACACGCGAATGCGAGACACGTTTGCCACACGAGTATAGTAATCGGACATACTTAGCTTTCCTTTAAATATATTTAAAGTCTAGCGGTGTTATTGCCTAGTGTTCTATCTCCCTCTTGCACTATATACATATTAGGTTGGTCCACACGTCCGGTCGGGTTCTTCACCCATTTTTAAAGACAAATGTCGTTACAACGGAAAGCTTTTATTGAATGCTGTATTACCCATTTTGTTCAACTACCTTAGCCCAGCGTATAGGCAAGCTCATGATTCCATTTCTCCGCCCTGGCTTTCGAAGTAATGGTCTATATAGGCTTGACTACGATTCAAAGAATCGAATTGTTTGCTATTAAAGGCATTAAGATACCGAAACAGACGATAATCCGATGAAGCAAGGTCAGGACTATATGCAGGATGTGGCAAAGTATCCCATTCAAATTCCATTCACTTCTTGGTGGTGAGCAAAGATGTGTGCGGTTTTGCGATGCCGTGGTGGAATTTCACTTCTCGTTTGTTTTCCAATTCCGGCTGCTTCTGGTCAATTGCCCTCTTTAATTGGTCCAGGTGTTGACAGTATTTCTTAAATTGTATTTCTTGTCTTGTTTGTTTGTAACAGCTCATAATAAATCACCCATTTGCGTGCCACCAAAAACTTAACATTACTTTCCTTGTGCGAGGTCTGGGCTCGGCAGTTAGTTGGGGCTTACTTACTTTTTTAAGCCACGCCTTTCTGCGGACAGCGTTCTTATAGAGTATTGGATTCTCATCTATTGTTACCAGAGTGCAGAAAAAGGGGCAAATCTCGTTCTTTTTTAGGAGTTGATCGCATTCTACCACACGCTTCTCCAGTTGGCGATTGCTGAGTGCGTGCGGCCCCATACATCCAACTTGCTGACGAATCCCTCGGCATGGATATGCCTTTGAGCGGATGTCTGTGATACGTCTACAATGGCCACGATCTCGCGCAGCGGGAGGTGTGGGTGTTCGATCGACCACTGTTGTTATAGCGGCCGTATCCACTGTCACAGGGCGTCCCGGCCTGTCTTGGTCGTTAACGGCTAAGCTGCCGTTCCTAAATCGGACAAACCACTTTTAAACTGTCCTGTTTCTGCCTCTCCGTCATACATGTTCATATCTTAGTTACGATTTGGGTTGCATTCTTTCCTTTCCGGGGATAGCTTTAAGTGACGAAAATGCACATTTAAGTCTGCCATATTTACTCGAGCGTTACAGTTCGCGTGAGTTAGATATTCGAACGAATGCGGCGGCGTGGTCTAGGGGACTAGTGCGCTAGTCATGGTTCTCATCTACCGGGGTGTCGACGGCTCGATCCCTGTTGTTGACCGAATTTTCTTTGAGCGAAGCTCATTGAAAATAGATGATAAACCATTGCGCTGAGAGTCAACGGTCATGCTGTCACAAGGACAGTTAAGGAAACCATAGATATTTCAACATTTCCGGCCCTCGGTGAAATGTTGAAATATTTATGGTTTCCTTGAATTGAAAGAATTGAAGATATACCTCGCGGTGAGTTCCAAGCCCGTTGGGGACGGAGGATAGTCTAGAAATAAAAACATATATTCAAAGATATTTGAAAAAAATCCACGGTCCAATACAGCGCAGGTCTGCTCTTATCGCTATGTAAATAAACAACCCTCTCCCAACAATTTTCGTTTTCTGCCGGGTCTGCCCGATTTTACCCGACCGGTTTTCCGAATTACCCAAACGGACTTATGGGCCAACCCAATATATATATATATATATATATATATATATATATATGCCTAATACGCAGTATACAAATACATTGATATTTTTAATTGATTATAATACTACACATCTGATCATCGCCAAGATTGCATACGCAGTAAGCTCGTTGCGTGCCTGTAAGTACTTAATTAGCTGTGGTTACCTAAAACGTTACCATGTACAAATGCCAGATGGGCTTACCGAAAACGACTCGCTAAACCGTCTGAACACACAACCTCTTATTCTTGAAACGGACAAAAGGCGTTTATTCCTCGGAACTTAATTACCACCGATGATAAATGGATTGTCTACAACAACGTGACTTGTACAGGGTCATGGCAGCACAAAGCGAGGCAATGGAGCCAACATTATTGCGAAAGCAGACCTCTACGCTAAGAAGGCGTTGCTGTCTCTGATGGAATTCGTAACGTTATGAGCTCTAGCAAAACAGAACGAACTATTATGAAATATACTTCTAGCAATAATCGTCTTGACCTAGGCTCCGTGAAATTTGAATCCCGCGCACCTCAAAATTGTTTAAGAAGAGAAAACGACATTTTGTGTCAAGTAAATGGAGCGTTCTGAACGGATAAAATGTTCACAATACCATAGCGCTGGACGAATGCTCCAGAGGTGTTGCATAAATCAATTCGATTTCAGTTGTTGATCAAATTTTCTTTGGGCGACGCTCAATGAGAATAGATAATAAACCATAACGCTAAGGGTCAGCGACCATGCTGCCACAAGGACTGTTGAGAAAGCCCTAGATACCTCAAACATATGCTGCTGCGCATAAACGCCCCCTAATATTTGAGAATGACATGTGTATTTAAGTATACATGCCAAGCAATAAGTGAAGTGACATCGTGAAGACGAGTTTAATTTCTAAATCTGTCTGACAAATCCAGGATGGCATTTTGACGGACTTTAAATACGCTTGAATATACAATATTGGCTTAGTCACCTCCATTCGATTTGTAGGTGTCTCATATCAAACATACAACGAAGTGTCGCATAAAATGTTTTTTAGTAACTTTTAGTAATTTTTATTATCAGGAGTGGCCAACATATTATCCCGACTTGAATCCTCTCGAAAACGCGTGGGACGTGCTGAAACGACGAGTTAGAGGCAAAGCTGCGGCTCCAACGACACCTTAAAAATTCATGAATGTTACTCAAGGGGAGCGGATACCCTACAGCAATGCACTGATAAGTTAATTAGATCAATGCCAAATCGCATGACGGAAATTATTAGGGCACGCGGGGGCAATACATATAGACAATAGTATTAAATTAAGTCAATTTTACAGTTAAAGTAAACAGTTCAAGATAGAGAAGTTTAATTGAGCACATTAAGATTTTATTCATTTACGCACTCTATTTCATAAAATTATATTATATATACTCTGTAATGCCCGATGGGCTCCCTACGCTACTGTGTAAGCTCTTCGCGGCCGAACTGTCTCAGCTTCTTGCTTTGCTATTCGAGAAATGTTTAGCCAAAATGGCAAAGAGCAACCAGATGCGTTCTGGCTCTCCGCTGTTCCGTTAATTTAAGTTCACAGCCTAGATCGTATATTCTTAGTACCCCCCCCCCCCCCCCAAAAAAAACACTGAACATTGTTTATTTTACCTTTTTAATGGTTTGTAGAGGGAATACAACGGCTTAATTTAGCAACACAACCTTGGGGCAAAGAACGATCCCAGAATTTCACTCAACACAAGCATATGATAACGTCTAATATTACGTCTATCTTCAGGTACACGGTAACGGTGGTTTGAACGTCAATAAATCCCACGCACGTAATTTTTCTGTCAGCGTAACAGGCTGTGCCGTGGTGTGAGACGAATTCCACGGCATCAGCAGTGGATCCTTCTTGAATGAATTCGTGCTGTTCAGCCATTAATTTTATTTGTGCAGTGTCGCATCCTCTGCTGTCGACAAATGATGTTACAATCTTATAGAGAATGCCTGCAAGGGTAATCTTTCTGTAGTTTCTTGGCTCCTTGGCATTCCCTTTGCATTTGAGCATCTGCTGCATATGATTTTCTCGCCACTTATTGGGGACTAAGCCCCGATGTAGGCATTCTTTATAGAGACACGTTAACGCGGACCATATTATATCTATGTTGGGCCTTTAACTGCTCACATATGAATAGGTATGATCCAGCGGCTTTTTATTGTGCTTTATGTTCTAACTTCGTCATATTTATAGAACATCTTCTTCCAAATATGGATTATATTGATATAGGACATTTTAATTTTTCACTATTGTTATTATATTAAACAATATGTTATTGTTCTTCATGTTTCTAGTTTAGAGAAAAATTACAAGTACTGTGCCTAAAGATTGCCTCTAGCGTGTATATATATATATCTTGCCGGATTTAAGCTTGCTACTTATAATGCCCGAGTCACCGACCATCTTCTGTATCTAGTGTCGTCGATACATTAAATTATGATTAAAATTACCCTATATTACTTGCTCTTTCAGTTAGAGGAATCTCTTAGTCCGGATTTTCCTCCTCTCAGAGATTCGGATGCCGGCCGAAGGCTGTAATCGGCTGAGGTGCAACCGGCCTCCCGGCAAAGAAGAGAGGTATCTGCGTACTTCTGAACAGCGCTCGACGAGAGCCCTTGAAGCGCTCACGTAGCGGAATTTATTCTATTCAAGGGCATTCGTATGGTCGCGACTACGGCGACGACGACGTTGTTGTTGCTGCTGCTGCTGCTGCTGCTACTGCTGATGTTGGTGCCGAAACGTTCCTTTTCATTAGACTGGGCAGGCGGTGGAGCCGTGCCGTGAGGAAGTGCGAGTGCGTCTACGATATCAGCGGGAAGTTAGTTCATAGCGGACGGAGCTCGTTCTTCCGCTGTCGCTGCGTTAGAAGGCGCACCATGATTGCTAGCTTTGATTTCGAGCTTTAGCTAGAAGCTACACTACTAGTAGATGAATTTACTCGTGTCGTCTGGCTTTTCTGTCCGTCCGCTCTGCGCTGGAGGGGTTAACGCTGGAATGAATATATGTAGTCATCTGCTCAGTTGCCGATTCAGGTATATGTCAAGCCTATAGCATAATCAGTTAAATTTCCAAGCACGATTGCATAGTGCAACCCTAGCTAAGCAATGTGAATCAACTAGTGCATCGTAAATGCGCCGCTTCGACAAAAGCTGCCAAAGGGAAACACGTTTGAAACTCGAGAACACGTATTGTTTGAAACAGCGTGAACAGTTCATGAACCTCATAGTTAGTAGTTCTATAAATCCTTAACAATTATGTCACTAAAAACAATTGTGTCTATTAAACGCAATACAGTTTTGATTTTTTGAGGGGCCAGCTTGTATGTAATCGTGTTCGCGCTTCTAGTCCGTCGCCTGAAAAATTGCGAAGATAGTGGCTTGCCTTAGGGCCGGCTCCGTTTTGGCGGAACTGAAGTCCGCAAGGACGTCTGCATAGGCTATGAGCTGGACCTCGAGGAACACTTACTGCCTCTTTAGAAAGCCATCGCACACTAGATTCTTCTAATGCCAGTCTGAGAAGAGGCCCTTGCGGGACACCTGCTGTTGTTGTGCAATACCGGACTACGGCTGCAAGCTCTATGTCAATCAGATATGATGAGCCGCCAGATGAGATGATACGCCTCAACCAAATGGTCTCTCCAACAGCCAGATGAAGTACTCTATCTGGGGCGTTTGCCATTGGTATATATTGTTTAAATCCATCCACTGCCCATCGGTCCTCCTCAGTCTCTCTCTCTCTCTTAAATTGAGTCTGGCAGTAGTGTTAATTTCCCGCCATGTCCAAGAGGCAAAAGGGCCTGTACGCGGAGGTCGGTATTGTGCTTGCTTCTTGATATAAGCGCTAAGTGAGTTTTCTTCTATTAGCGATGTGATCGGCCTTGACGCAAAAGCTTGACCAGTTGAATTACTTCTGGTAGTAGTAGTACCCCATCAGGCCCACCGCCATTCCGTCTGCCAGTCAGTCCCGCGCTTGCTCAGTCTTATCCAGGCTGACGGGACGGATCTCCGCGCGATCAATCTGTAAACCTTCGGCAGTCCAAGAGCCCGTGTAGGGAATAGTGTTTCGACGATGTTTTCAGGCGTCTCGGTGAAAACAGGGGTGGGTTTGGTGGATTTTGCTCATTATCATATTGTAGAAGAGGCCCCATATGCACGCTTCTACTGTCTCGATCAGCTACCTTCAGGGTTGCTTCGTGTTTTTCATTATCAGCGAGCGTAGCCTAAGTCTTTGCATTGCACCTGGCCTCAAGGCTCAAGAGACGCGGCGCGTCCTTCCTCATTTATATCCCGAGCCTAAAGGGGTCCAGGTATATGATATGACCACAATAGCAAATGTTGTGGTGGAACACCGTGGACAACTGGCTCCATAATTCCGGAAGTGAGAAACCGGTAGTCGCTAAATATCTTCGCCATAGCGGCGATGCTCGATTCCATCACTTTGCAAAAAGCCGCCTTTATGCATTAGATTCAGGTATGCAACTTGTAGGCCTTTAGCGAATGTAAGGTCCATTCCGCCATTCATCGCTACGATCTTCTTTTCTGCCATCCCTTTTTAAAGAAGGCAGCCTGATCCGTGATTATTTTTTTATTTTGCCCCAGAATATCCATAACGTATTGAAGTTCCTTGCAAATATAATTATTTTTCTCTCTGTTGGCTCTTGCTTTATGCTAGCTTCTCGAGGTAGCCGGCAGAATCCGCTGTAAACGACAGCTACTTCATGTATCTTCATTCAGCTAAAGCCGTTTCCCGACCCTGTACTCTTAAAGACTAGGGTGTAATTTTGGCCCAAATTGCTGTCACTAATCTTTAGTCCTTTGATCTATGTGCTTTTTCCTGGCTGCATTAGGCTCCGAGAGTAGACAGAGTCCTACCCCTCAAGCAATAATATACTTGAGCAGATTATGCGCCGCATTGGGTTAGCTTGGTCGGCAGAAGCTAAGTCAACACGTCGGCCGACGTTTCCTCTTATCGGACACCCTACTTTCTACCCGCCTCTTCCCATATTCCGCGGTTAGGCGTACCATCGTTCCTGTCTTTCTGTTTTGCTGGGCGTAGCCTAGGCACGGCTACCGTAACGGGAATCTTTCTCGGCACTTTCATCGCCTGCTATAAGCCTGTGTAGGATGCCTTTGTCCATCATGGAATCCACCCCCCAATTTATTTTAAGTATGCACCACGGTGTTTGACTAGAAATATCCGATTTGATTGTTAAACAAAGACTCACTTGCTAGGTACTGTACCCTAGGTCGCGCATATATATATATATATATATATATATAAACTCTAAAAGCAAACTGAACAAAGCGCGTTATTTATAGAGGAAAGTTAAAGCCTAGGACTAAAAGTCAGAAACAATATGCAAAAAATTACGTGGACGGCTTGAAAGATGCAAGTGTCGTTAACATAGTAATGACCGCGGCATTCGCGCCAGGCTTTTTTTTTATCAACAACATGAAGATTACCTCTTCAGCCGACAACAACGGCAGCGCACTGTCGAAACTAGGTTTAAGCACAAAGTCTGGTATGTCGCATTATGAAATCATTTATATGTCAATACAAAACGAGCAGCGGTAAAAATCTAGCTCATCTTGCTATTAGAGCGCGAGTATAAAACCTGCTTAGTAAAAATAACTTTACGATAATATTCACCTGCGACTGCGCCTTGCCCGAATAGAATTAACATGAGAGCGATGGTCCGTGGAGTGACTTCACAGAAGAAAAGGTCCTCCAGGGTATCATAACAGGAAATGATGATAATTTTGCCGGAACTCACCATATTATTTATGAACATCTCAAAGTTACGGCGGTAACCGTCCCTGCCCCCACAGTAATGTACAACACATGTCATAGACAAAACGCAATCCCAAACCAATGGAGCAAAAGTCATCTGCAAATTTGTTTTAAGGAAAATAGAAAAAAAATTATACAAACCGGCGGCTCGATTTTTACAAGCCGGCTCGTTTTTTACAAACAAACCGCCGGCTCGACTTTTACACAAAGACTCGTTTCTTACGAACAAACCGCCGGCTCGATTATTACAAACCGCCGGCTCGATTATTACAAACCGCCGGTTCAATTCTCACATACAAACCGTCGGCTCGATTCTTACAAGCCGGCTCGTTTCTTACAAACAAACCGCCGGCTCGTTTCTTACAAATCGGCTCGTTTCTTACAAACAAGTCGCCGGCTTGTTTCTTACAAACAAACGCCGGCTCGTTTCTTACAAACAAACCGCCGGCTCGTTTCTTACAAACAAATTGCCGGCTTGTTTCTTACAAACAAGCCGCCGGTTCTTTTCTTACAAACAAACCGCCGGCTCGTTTCTTACAAACAAACCGCCGGCTTGTGTCTTACAAACAAACCGCCGGCTCGTTTCTTACAAACAAACCGCCGGCTTGTTTCTTACAAACAAACCGCCGGCTCGTTTCTTACAAACAAACCGCCGGCTCGTTTCTTACAAACAAACCGCCGGCTCGTTTCTTACAAACAAACCGCCGGCTTGTTTCTTACAAACAAACCGCCGGCTCGTTTCTTACAAACAAACCGCCGGCTTGTTTCTTACAAACAAACCGCCGGCTTGTGTCTTACAAACAAACCGCCGGCTCGTTTCTTACAAACAAAGCCGCCGGCTTGTTTCTTACAAACAAACCGCCGGCTTGTGTCTTACAAACAAACCGCCGGCTTGTTTCTTACAAACAAACCGCCGGCTCGTTTCTTACAAACAAACCGCCGGCTTGTTTCTTACAAACAAAATTCCGGCTCGTTTCTTACAAACAAACCGCCGGCTCGTTTCTTACAAACAAACCGCCGGCTCGTTTCTTACAAACAAACCGCCGGCTCGTTTCTTACAAACAAACCGCCGGCTCGTTTCTTACAAACAAACCGCCGGCTTGTTTCTTACAAACAAACCGCCGGCTCGTTTCTTACAAACAAACCGCCGGCTCGTTTCTTACAAACAAACCGCCGGCTCGTTTCTTACAAACAAACCGCCGGCTCGTTTCTTACAAACAAACCGCTGGCTCGTTTCTTACAAACAAACTGCCGGCTCGTTTCTTACAAACAAACCGCTGGCTCGTTTCTTACAAACAAATCTCCGGCTCGTTTCTTACAAACAAACAGTCGGCTCGTTTTTTACAAACAAACTGCCGGCTCGTTTCTTACAAACAAACAGCCGGCTCGTTTCTTACAAACAAACCACCGGCTTGTTTCTTACAAACAAACCGCTGGCTCGTTTCTTACAAACAAACCGCTGGCTCGTTTCTTACAAACAAACCGCCGGCTCGTTTCTTACAAACAAACCGCCGGCTCGTTTCTTACAAACAAACCACCGGCTCGTTTCTTACAAACAAACCGCTGGCTCGTTTCTTACAAACAAACCACCGGCTCGTTGCTTACAAACAAACCGCTGGCTCGTTTCTTACAAACAAACCACCGGCTCGTTTCTTACAAACAAACAGCCGGCTCGTTTCTTACAAACAAACCGCCGGCTCGTTTCTTACAAACAAACCGCTGGCTCGTTTCTTACAAACAAACCGCCGGCTCGTTTCTTACAAACAAACCGCCGGCTCGTTTCTTACAAACAAACCGCTGGCTCGTTTCTTACAAACAAACCGCTGGCTCGTTTCTTACAAACAAACCGCCGGCTCGTTTCTTACAAACAAACCGCTGGCTCGTTTCTTACAAACAAACAGCCGGCTCGTTTCTTATAAACAAACCGCTGGCTCGTTTCTTACAAACAAACCACCGGCTCGTTTCTTACAAACACACCGCTGGCTCGTTTCTTACAAACAAACCGCTGGCTCGTTTCTTACAAACAAACCGCCGGCTCGTTTCTTACAAACAAACCGCCGGCTCGTTTCTTACAAACAAACCGCTGGCTCGTTTCTTACAAACAAACCGCTGGCTCGTTTCTTACAAACAAACCGCCGGCTCGTTTCTTACAAACAAACCGCTGGCTCGTTTCTTACAAACAAACCGCCGGCTCGTTTCTTACAAACAAACCGCCGGCTCGTTTCTTACAAACAAACCGCCGGCTCGTTTCTTACAAACAAACCGCTGGCTCGTTTCTTACAAACAAACAGCTGGCTCGTTTCTTACAAACAAACCGCCGGCTCGTTTCTTACAAACAAACCGCTGGCTCGTTTCTTACAAACAAACCGCCGGCTCGTTTCTTACAAACAAACCGCTGGCTCGTTTCTTACAAACAAACCACCGGCTCGTTTCTTACAAACAAACAGCCGGCTCGTTTCTTACAAACAAACCACCAGCTCGTTTCTTACAAACAAACCGCCGGCTCGTTTCTTACAAACAAACCGCTGGCTCGTTTCTTACAAACAAACCGCCGGCTCGTTTCTTACAAACAAACCGCCGTCTCGTTTCTTACAAACAAACCACCAGCTCGTTTCTTACAAACAAACAGCCGGCTCGTTTCTTACAAACAAACCACCAGCTCGTTTCTTACAAACAAACAGCCGGCTCGTTTCTTACAAACAAACAGCCGGCTCGTTTCTTACAAACAAACCACCGGCTCGTCTCTTACAAACAAACCGCCGACTCGTTTCCTACAAACAAACAGTCGGCTCGTTTCGTACAAACAAACCGCCGGCTCGTTTCTTACAAACAAACCGCTGGCTCGTTTCTTACAAACAAACAGCCGGCTCATTTCTTACAAACAAACCGCTGGCTCGTTTCTTACAAACAAACTGCCGGCTCGTTTCTTACAAACAAACCGCTGGCTCGTTTCTTACAAACAAACCACCGGCTCGTTTCTTACAAACAAACCGCTGGCTCGTTTCTTACAAACAAACCACCGGCTCGTTTCTTACAAACAAACCGCTGGCTCGTTTCTTACAAACAAACCACCGGCTCGTTTCTTACAAACAAACAGCCGGCTCGTTTCTTACAAACAAACCGCCGGCTCGTTTCTTACAAACAAACCGCTGGCTCGTTTCTTACAAACAAACCGCCGGCTCGTTTCTTACAAACAAACCGCCGGCTCGTTTCTTACAAACAAACCGCTGGCTCGTTTCTTACGAACAAACCGCTGGCTCGTTTCTTACAAACAAACCGCCGGCTCGTTTCTTACAAACAAACCGCTGGCTCGTTTCTTACAAACAAACAGCCGGCTCGTTTCTTATAAACAAACCGCTGGCTCGCTTCTTACAAACAAACCACCGGCTCGTTTCTTACAAACAAACCGCTGGCTCGTTTCTTACAAACAAACCGCTGGCTCGTTTCTTACAAACAAACCGCCGGCTCGTTTCTTACAAACAAACCGCTGGCTCGTTTCTTACAAACAAACAGCCGGCTCGTTTCTTATAAACAAACCGCTGGCTCGTTTCTTACAAACAAACCACCGGCTCGTTTCTTACAAACAAACCGCTGGCTCGTTTCTTACAAACAAACCGCTGGCTCGTTTCTTACAATCAAACCGCCGGCTCGTTTCTTACAAACAAACCGCCGGCTCGTTTCTTACAAACAAACCGCTGGCTCGTTTCTTACAAACAAACCGCTGGCTCGTTTCTTACAAACAAACCGCCGGCTCGTTTCTTACAAACAAACCGCTGGCTCGTTTCGCACAAACAAACCGCCGGCTCGTTTCTTACAAACAAACCGCTGGCTCGTTTCTTACAAGCAAACCACCGGCTCGATTCTTACAAACAAACAGCCGGCTCGTTTCTTACAAACAAACCACCAGCTCGTTTCTTACAAACAAACAGCCGGCTCGTTTCTTACAAACAAACAGCCGGCTCGTTTCTTACAAACAAACCACCGGCTCGTCTCTTACAAACAAACCGCCGACTCGTTTCCTACAAACAAACAGTCGGCTCGTTTCGTACAAACAAACCGCCGGCTCGTTTCTTACAAACAAACCGCTGGCTCGTTTCTTACAAACAAACAGCCGGCTCGTTTCTTACAAACAAACCGCTGGCTCGTTTCTTACAAACAAACTGCCGGCTCGTTTCTTACAAACAAACAGCCGGCTCGTTTCTTACAAACAAACCGCCGGCTCGTTTCTAACAAACAAACAGCCGGCTCGTTTCTTACAAACAAACCGCCGGCTCGTTTCTTACAAACAAACCGCTGGCTCGTTTCTTACAAACAAACAGCCGGCTCGTTTCTTACAAACAAACCGCTGGCTCGTTTCTTACAAACAAACCACCGGCTCGATTCTTACAAACAAACAGCCGGCTCGTTTCTTACAAACAAACCGCCGGCTCGTTTCTAACAAACAAACAGCCGGCTCGTTTCTTACAAACAAACCGCCGGCTCGTTTCTTACAAACAAACCGCTGGCTCGTTTCTTACAAACAAACAGCCGGCTCGTTTCTTACAAACAAACCGCTGGCTCGTTTCTTACAAACAAACAGCCGGCTCGTTTCTTACAAACAAACCGCTGGCTCGTTTCTTACAAACAAACTGCCGGCTCGTTTCTTACAAACAAACCGCTGGCTCGTTTCTTACAAACAAATCTCCGGCTCGTTTCTTACAAACAAACAGCCGGCTCGTTTCTTACAAACAAACCATCGGCTTGTTTCTTACAAACAAACCGCTGGCTCGTTTCTTACAAACAAACCGCTGGCTCGTTTCTTACAAACAAACCGCCGGCTCGTTTCTTACAAACAAACCGCCGGCTCGTTTCTTACAAACAAACCGCTGGCTTGTTTCTTACAAACAAATCTCCGGCTCGTTTCTTACAAACAAACAGCCGGCTCGTTTCTTACAAACAAATCTCCGGCTCGTTTCTTACAAACAAACAGCCGGCTCGTTTCTTACAAACAAACCGCCGGCTCGTTTCTTACAAACAAACCGCCGGCTCGTTTCTTACAAACAAACCGCTGGCTCGTTTCTTACAAACAAACCACCGGCTCGTTTCTTACAAACAAACAGCCGGCCCGTTTCTTACAAACAAACCGCCGGCTCGTTTCTTACAAACAAACAGCCGGCTCGTTTCTTACAAACAAACAGCCGGCTCGTTTCTTACAAACAAACTGCCGGCTCGTTTCTTACAAACAAACTGCCGGCTCGTTTCTTACAAACAAACAGCCGGCTCGTTTCTTACAAACAAACCACCGGCTCGTTTCTTACAAACAAACTGCCGGCTCGTTTCTTACAAACAAACCGCTGGCTCGTTTCTTACAAACAAACCACCGGCTCGTTTCTTACAAACAAACTGCCGGCTCGTTTCTTACAAACAAACAGCCGGCTCGTTTCTTACAAACAAACCGCCGGCTCGTTTCTTACAAACAAACAGCCGGCTCGTTTCTTACAAACAAACCGCCGGCTCGTTTCTTACCAACAAACCGCCGGCTCGTTTCTTACAAACAAACAGCCGGCTCGTTTCTTACAAACAAACCGCTGGCTCGTTTCTTACAAACAAATCTCCGGCTCGTTTCTTACAAACAAACAGCCGGCTCGTTTCTTACAAACAAATCTCCGGCTCGTTTCTTACAAACAAACAGCCGGCTCGTTTCTTACAAACAAACCGCTGGCTCGTTTCTTACAAACAAATCTCCGGCTCGTTTCTTACAAACAAACAGCCGGCTCGTTTCTTACAAACAAACCGCTGGCTCGTTTCTTACAAACAAACCACCGGCTCGTTTCTTACAAACAAACCGCCGGCTCGTTTCTTACAAACAAACCGCTGGCTCGTTTCTTACAAACAAATCTCCGGCTCGTTTCTTACAAACAAACAGCCGGCTCGTTTCTTACAAACAAATCTCCGGCTCGTTTCTTACAAACAAACAGCCGGCTCGTTTCTTACAAACAAACCGCCGGCTCGTTTCTTACAAACAAACAGCCGGCTCGTTTCTTACAAACAAACCGCTGGCTCGTTTCTTACAAACAAATCTCCGGCTCGTTTCTTACAAACAAACAGCCGGCTCGTTTCTTACAAACAAATCTCCGGCTCGTTTCTTACAACAAACCGCTGGCTCGTTTCTTACAAACAAACCGCTGGCTCGTTTCTTACAAACAAACAGCCGGCTCGTTTCTTACAAACAAACCGCTGGCTCGTTTCTTACAAACAAACTGCCGGCTCGTTTCTTACAAACAAACCGCTGGCTCGTTTCTTACAAACAAATCTCCGGCTCGTTTCTTACAAACAAACAGCCGGCTCGTTTCTTACAAACAAACCATCGGCTTGTTTCTTACAAACAAACCGCTGGCTCGTTTCTTACAACAAACCGCTGGCTCGTTTCTTACAAACAAACCGCCGGCTCGTTTCTTACAAACAAACCGCCGGCTCGTTTCTTACAAACAAACCGCTGGCTTGTTTCTTACAAACAAATCTCCGGCTCGTTTCTTACAAACAAACAGCCGGCTCGTTTCTTACAAACAAATCTCCGGCTCGTTTCTTACAAACAAACAGCCGGCTCGTTTCTTACAAACAAACCGCCGGCTCGTTTCTTACAAACAACCGCCGGCTCGTTTCTTACAAACAAACCGCTGGCTCGTTTCTTACAAACAAACCACCGGCTCGTTTCTTACAAACAAACAGCCGGCCCGTTTCTTACAAACAAACCGCCGGCTCGTTTCTTACAAACAAACAGCCGGCTCGTTTCTTACAAACAAACAGCCGGCTCGTTTCTTACAAACAAACTGCCGGCTCGTTTCTTACAAACAAACTGCCGGCTCGTTTCTTACAAACAAACAGCCGGCTCGTTTCTTACAAACAAACCACCGGCTCGTTTCTTACAAACAAACTGCCGGCTCGTTTCTTACAAACAAACCGCTGGCTCGTTTCTTACAAACAAACCACCGGCTCGTTTCTTACAAACAAACTGCCGGCTCGTTTCTTACACAAACAAACAGCCGGCTCGTTTCTTACAAACAAACCGCCGGCTCGTTTCTTACAAACAAACCGCTGGCTCGTTTCTTACAAACAAATCTCCGGCTCGTTTCTTACAAACAAACAGCCGGCTCGTTTCTTACAAACAAATCTCCGGCTCGTTTCTTACAACAAACAGCCGGCTCGTTTCTTACAAACAAACCGCCGGCTCGTTTCTTACCAACAAACCGCCGGCTCGTTTCTTACAAACAAACAGCCGGCTCGTTTCTTACAAACAACCGCTGGCTCGTTTCTTACAAACAAATCTCCGGCTCGTTTCTTACAAACAAACAGCCGGCTCGTTTCTTACAAACAAATCTCCGGCTCGTTTCTTACAACAAACAGCCGGCTCGTTTCTTACAAACAAACCGCTGGCTCGTTTCTTACAAACAAATCTCCGGCTCGTTTCTTACAAACAAACAGCCGGCTCGTTTCTTACAACAAACCGCTGGCTCGTTTCTTACAAACAAACCACCGGCTCGTTTCTTACAAACAAACCGCCGGCTCGTTTCTTACAAACAAACCGCGGCTCGTTTCTTACAAACAAACCCGGCTCGTTTCTTACAAACAAACGCCGGCTCGTTTCTTACAAACAAACCCGGCTCGTTTCTTACAAACAAACAGCCGGCTCGTTTCTTACAAACAAACCGCCGGCTCGTTTCTTACAAACAAACAGCCGGCTCGTTTCTTACAAACAAACGCCGGCTCGTTTCTTACAAACAAACGCCGGCTCGTTTCTTACAAACAAACCGCCGGCTCGTTTCTTACAAACAAACCCGGCTCGTTTCTTACAAACAAACCCCGGCTCGTTTCTTACAAACAAACGCCGGCTCGTTTCTTACAAACAAACCGCGGCTCGTTTCTTACAAACAAACCGCTCGTTTCTTACAAACAAAGCCGGCTCGTTTCTTACAAACAAACAGCCGGCTCGTTTCTTACAAACAAACCGCCGGCTCGTTTCTTACAAACAAACCGGGCTCGTTTCTTACAAACAAACAGCCGGCTCGTTTCTTACAAACAAACCGCCGGCTCGTTTCTTACAAACAAACCGCGGCTCGTTTCTTACAAACAAACCCGGCTCGTTTCTTACAAACAAACAGCCGGCTCGTTTCTTACAACAAACCGCCGGCTCGTTTCTTACAAACAAACCGCGGCTCGTTTCTTACAAACAAACAGCCGGCTCGTTTCTTACAAAACAAACGGGCTGTTTCTACAAACAAACAGCCGGCTCGTTCTTACAAAAACAAACCCGGCTCGTTTCTTACAAACAACACCGGCGTTTTCTTAAACAAACCGCCGGCTCGTTTCTTACAAACAAACCGCGGCTCGTTTCTTAAACAAACCGCCGGCTCGTTTCTTAAAACAAACAGCCGGCTCGTTTCTTACAAACAAACGCCGGCTCGTTTCTTACAAAACAAACAGCGGCTCGTTCTTACAAACAAACCGCCGGCTCGTTTCTTACAAACAAACGCTGGCTCGTTTTTACAAACAAACACCGGCTCGTTTCTTACAAACAAACAGCCGGCTCGTTTCTAAACAAACCGCGGCTCGTTTCTTACAAACAAACCGCGGCTCGTTTCTTACAAACAAACACCGGCTCGTTTCTTACAAACAAACAGCCGGCTCGTCTTACAAACAAACCGCGGCTCGTTTCTTACAAACAAACAGCCGGCTGTTTCTACAAACAAACCGCCGGCTCGTTCTACAAACAAACGCCGGCTCGTTTCTTACAAACAAACCCGGCTCGTTTCTTACAAACAAACAGCCGGCTCGTTTCTTACAAACAAACCGCCGGCTCGTTTTTACAAACAAACGCGGCTCGTTTCTTACAAACAAACCGCCGGCTCGTTTCTTACAAACAAACCGCCGGCTCGTTTCTTACAAACAAACCGCCGGCTCGTTTCTTACAAACAAACAGCCGGCTCGTTTCTTACAAACAAACCGCGGCTCGTTTCTTAAAACAAACGCGGCTCGTTTCTTACAAACAAACGCCGGCTCGTTTCTTACAAACAAACCGGCTCGTTTTCTACAAACAAACCGCTGGCTCGTTTCTTACAACAAACACCGGCTCGTTTCTTACAAACAAACCGCGGCTCGTTTCTTACAAAACAAACCCGGCTCGTTTCTTACAAAACAAACAGCGCGGCTCGTTTCTTACAAAACAAACCGCCGGCTCGTTTCTTACAAACAAACCGCTGGCTCGTTTCTACAAACAAACCGGCTCGTTTCTTACAAACAAACAGCCGGCTCGTTTCTTACAAACAAACCGCCGGCTCGTTTCTTACAAACAAACCGCTGGCTCGTTTCTTACAAACAAACCGCCGGCTCGTTTCTTACAAACAAACCACCGGCTCGTTTCTTACAAACAAACAGCCGGCTCGTTTCTTACAAACAAACCCGGCTCGTTTCTTACAAACAAACAGCCGGCTCGTTTCTTACAAACAAACCGCTGGCTCGTTTCTTACAAACAAACCGCCGGCTCGTTTCTTACAAACAAACCCGGCTCGTTTCTTACAAACAAACAGCCGGCTCGTTTCTTACAAACAAACCGCCGGCTCGTTTCTTACAAACAAACCGCCGGCTCGTTTCTTACAAACAAACCCCGGCTCGTTTCTTACAAACAAGCCCTCGTTTCTTACAAACAAACCGCCGGCTCGTTTCTTACAAACAAACAGCCGGCTCGTTTCTACAAACAAACCGCCGGCTCGTTTCTTACAAACAAACCGCTGGCTCGTTTCTTACAAACAAACCCCGGCTCGTTTCTTACAAACAAACAGCCGGCTCGTTTCTTACAACAAACCGCCGGCTCGTTTCTTACAAACAAACCGCGGCTCGTTTCTTACAAACAAACCCCGGCTCGTTTCTTACAAACAAACAGCCGGCTCGTTTCTTACAAACAAACCGCCGGCTCGTTTCTTACAAACAAACGCCGGCTCGTTTCTACACAAACAACCGCCGGCTCGTTTCTTACAAACAAACCGCGGCTCGTTTCTTACAAACAAACCGCCGGCTCGTTTCTTACAAACAAACCGCCGGCTCGTTTCTTACAAACAAACCGCCGGCTCGTTTCTTACAAACAAACAGCCGGCTCGTTTCTTACAACAAACCGCCGGCTCGTTTCTTACAAACAAACCCGGCTCGTTTCTTACAAACAAACCGCCGGCTCGTTTCTTACAAACAAACCGCCGGCTCGTTTCTTACAAACAAACCGCGGCTCGTTTCTTACAAACAAACCCGGCTCGTTTCTTACAAACAAACCGCCGGCTCGTTTCTTACAAACAAACCGCCGGCTCGTTTCTTACAAACAAACCGCCGGCTCGTTTCTTACAAACAAACAGCCGGCTCGTTTCTTACAAACAAACGCCGGCTCGTTTCTACAAACAAACCGGCTCGTTTCTTACAAACAAACCGGCTCGTTTCTTACAAACAACACCGGCTCGTTTCTTACAAACAAACCGCCGGCTCGTTTCTTACAAACAAACCGCTGGCTCGTTTCTTACAAACAAACCCCGGCTCGTTTCTTACAAACAAACAGCCGGCTCGTTTCTTACAAACAAACCGCCGGCTCGTTTCTTACAAACAAACAGCCGGCTCGTTTCTTACAAACAAACCGCCGGCTCGTTTCTTACAAACAAACCGCTGGCTCGTTTCTTACAAACAAACCACCGGCTCGTTTCTTACAAACAAACAGCCGGCTCGTTTCTTACAAACAAACCGCTGGCTCGTTTCTTACAAACAAACCGCTGGCTCGTTTCTTACAACAAACCACCGGCTCGTTTCTTACAAACAAACAGCCGGCTCGTTTCTTACAAACAAACCGCCGGCTCGTTTCTTACAAACAAACAGCCGGCTCGTTTCTTACAAACAAACCGCCGGCTCGTTTCTTACAAACAAACCGCTGGCTCGTTTCTTACAAACAAACCCGGCTCGTTTCTTACAAACAAACAGCCGGCTCGTTTCTTACAAACAAACCGCCGGCTCGTTTCTTACAAACAAACCCGGCTCGTTTCTTACAAACAAACCCCGGCTCGTTTCTTACAAACAAACAGCCGGCTCGTTTCTTACAAACAAACCGCCGGCTCGTTTCTTACAAACAAACAGCCGGCTCGTTTCTTACAAACAAACCGCCGGCTCGTTTCTTACAACAAACCGCTCGTTTCTTACAAACAAACCACCGGCTCGTTTCTTACAAACAAACAGCCGGCTCGTTTCTTACAAACAAACCGCCGGCTCGTTTCTTACAAACAAACAGCCGGCTCGTTTCTTACAAACAAACCGCCGGCTCGTTTCTTACAAACAAACCGCCGGCTCGTTTCTTACAAACAAACCGCCGGCTCGTTTCTTACAAACAAACAGCCGGCTCGTTTCTTACAAACAAACCGCTGGCTCGTTTCTTACAAACAAACACCGGCTCGTTTCTTACAAACAAACCGCCGGCTCGTTTCTTACAAACAAACCCCGGCTCGTTTCTTACAAACAAACAGCCGGCTCGTTTCTTACAAACAAACCGCCGGCTCGTTTCTTACAAACAAACAGCCGGCTCGTTTCTTACAAACAAACCGCCGGCTCGTTTCTTACAAACAAACCGCGCTCGTTTCTTACAAACAAACAGCCGGCTCGTTTCTTACAAACAAACCGCTGGCTCGTTTCTTACAAACAAACCCCGGCTCGTTTCTTACAAACAAACAGCCGGCTCGTTTCTTACAAACAAACCGCCGGCTCGTTTCTTACAAACAAACCGCCGGCTCGTTTCTTACAAACAAACAGCCGGCTCGTTTCTTACAAACAAACCGCCGGCTCGTTTCTTACAAACAAACCGCCGGCTCGTTTCTTACACAAACCCGCGGCTCGTTTCTTACAAACAAACAGCCGGCTCGTTTCTTACAAACAAACCGCCGGCTCGTTTCTTACAAACAAACCCGGCTCGTTTCTTACAAACAACGCCGGCTCGTTTCTTACAAACAAACGCCGGCTCGTTTCTTACAAACAAACCGCCGGCTCGTTTCTTACAAACAAACCGCCGGCTCGTTTCTTACAAACACCGCGGCTCGTTTCTTACAAACAAACAGCCGGCTCGTTTCTTACAAACAAACCGCTGGCTCGTTTCTTACAAACAACACCGGCTCGTTTCTTACAAACAAACAGCCGGCTCGTTTCTTACAAACAAACCCGGCTCGTTTCTTACAAACAAACAGCCGGCTCGTTTCTTACAAACAAACCGCCGGCTCGTTTCTTACAAACAAACCGCCGGCTCGTTTCTTACAAACAAACCGCCGGCTCGTTTCTTACAAACAAACCCCGGCTCGTTTCTTACAAACAAACAGCCGGCTCGTTTCTTACAAACAAACCGCCGCTCGTTTCTTACAAACAAACCGCCGGCTCGTTTCTTACAAACAAACCGCCGGCTCGTTTCTTACAAACAAACCGCCGGCTCGTTTCTTACAAACAAACGCCGGCTCGTTTCTTACAAACAAACAGCCGGCTCGTTTCTTACAAACAAACCCCGGCTCGTTTCTTACAAACAAACGCCGGCTCGTTTCTTACAAACAAACCGCCGGCTCGTTTCTTACAAACAAACCACCGGCTCGTTTCTTACAAACAAACCGGCTCGTTTCTTACAAACAAACCGCCGGCTCGTTTCTTACAAACAAACCGCCGGCTCGTTTCTTACAAACAACCGCGGCTCGTTTCTTACAAACAAACCACCGGCTCGTTTCTTACAAACAAACGCCGGCTCGTTTCTTACAAACAAACCCGGCTCGTTTCTTACAAACAAACCGCCGCTCGTTTCTTACAAACAAACCGCTGCTCGTTTCTTACAAACAAACCCGGCTCGTTTCTTACAAACAACAGCCGGCTCGTTTCTTACAAACAAACCCGGCTCGTTTCTTACAAACAAACCGCCGGCTCGTTTCTTACAAACAAACCGCCGGCTCGTTTCTTACAAACAAACCGCCGGCTCGTTTCTTACAAACAAACCGCCGGCTCGTTTCTTACAAACAAACCGCCGGCTCGTTTCTTACAAACAAACCCGGCTCGTTTCTTACAAACAAACAGCCGGCTCGTTTCTTACAAACAAACCGCTCGTTTCTTACAAACAAACAGCCGGCTCGTTTCTTACAAACAAACCCGGCTCGTTTCTTACAAACAAACACCGGCTCGTTTCTTACAAACAAACCGCCGGCTCGTTTCTTACAAACAAACCCCGGCTCGTTTCTTACAAACAAACAGCCGGCTCGTTTCTTACAAACAAACCGCCGGCTCGTTTCTTACAAACAAACACCGGCTCGTTTCTTACAAACAAACCGCCGGCTCGTTTCTTACAAACAAACCGCCGGCTCGTTTCTTACAAACAAACCCGGCTCGTTTCTTACAAACAAACAGCCGGCTCGTTTCTTACAAACAAACCCGGCTCGTTTCTTACAACAAACAGCCGGCTCGTTTCTTACAAACAAACCGCGGCTCGTTTCTTACAAACAAACACCGGCTCGTTTCTTACAAACAAACCGCCGGCTCGTTTCTTACAAACAAACCGCCGGCTCGTTTCTTACAAACAAACCGCCGGCTCGTTTCTTACAACAAACGCCGGCTCGTTTCTCAAACAACCGCGGCTCGTTTCTTACAAACAAACCCGGCTCGTTTCTTACAAACAAACGCCGGCTCGTTTCTTACACAAACAAACCGCCGGCTCGTTTCTTACAAACAAACCGCCGGCTCGTTTCTTACAAACAAACCCCGGCTCGTTTCTTACAAACAAACCGCCGGCTCGTTTCTTACAAACAAACCGCCGGCTCGTTTCTTACAAACAAACCCGGCTCGTTTCTTACAAACAAACAGCCGGCTCGTTTCTTACAAACAAACCGCCGGCTCGTTTCTTACAAACAAACCGCTGGCTCGTTTCTTACAAACAAACCACCGGCTCGTTTCTTACAAACAAACAGCCGGCTCGTTTCTTACAAACAAACCGCCGGCTCGTTTCTTACAAACAAACAGCCGGCTCGTTTCTTACAAACAAACGCCGGCTCGTTTTTACAAACAAACCGCTGGCTCGTTTCTTACAAACAAACCCCGGCTCGTTTCTTACAAACAAACCGCCGGCTCGTTTCTTACAAACAAACCGCCGGCTCGTTTCTTACAAACAAACCCGGCTCGTTTCTTACAAACAAACCGCCGGCTCGTTTCTTACAAACAAACGCCGGCTCGTTTCTTACAAACAAACCGCCGGCTCGTTTCTTACAAACAAACCCGGCTCGTTTCTTACAAACAACAGCCGGCTCGTTTCTTACAAACAAACCGCCGGCTCGTTTCTTACAAACAAACCGCGGCTCGTTTCTTACAAACAAACCCCGGCTCGTTTCTTACAAACAAACAGCCGGCTCGTTTCTTACAAACAAACCGCCGGCTCGTTTCTTACAAACAAACACCGGCTCGTTTCTTACAAACAAACAGCCGGCTCGTTTCTTACAAACAAACCGCCGGCTCGTTTCTTACAAACAACCGCTGGCTCGTTTCTTACAAACAAACGCCGGCTCGTTTCTTACAAACAAACCGCCGGCTCGTTTCTTACAAACAAACGCCGGCTCGTTTCTTACAAACAAACCGGGCTCGTTCTTACAAACAAACCCGGCTCGTTTCTTACAAACAAACAGCCGGCTCGTTTCTTACAAACAAACCGCCGGCTCGTTTCTACAAACACACCGGCTCGTTTCTTACAAACAAACCGCCGGCTCGTTTCTTACAAACAAACGCCGGCTCGTTTCTTACAAACAAACCGCCGGCTCGTTTCTTACAAACAAACCGCCGGCTCGTTTCTTACAAACAAACCCCGGCTCGTTTCTTACAAACAAACAGCCGGCTCGTTTCTTACAAACAAACCGCCGGCTCGTTTCTTACAAACAAACCGCCGGCTCGTTTCTTACAAACAAACCGCCGGCTCGTTTCTTACAAACAGCCGGCTCGTTTCTTACAAACAACAGCCGGCTCGTTTCTTACAAACAAACCGCGGCTCGTTTCTTACAAACAAACCGCCGGCTCGTTTCTTACAAACAAACCGCTGGCTCGTTTCTTACAAACAAACCCGGCTCGTTTCTTACAAACAAACAGCCGGCTCGTTTCTTACAAACAAACTCCGGCTCGTTTCTTACAAACAAACCGCCGGCTCGTTTCTTACAAACAAACCGCGGCTCGTTTCTTACAAACAACCGCCGGCTCGTTTCTTACAAACAAACCGCCGGCTCGTTTCTTACAAACAAAACGCCGGCTCGTTTCTTACAAACAAACCGGCTCGTTTCTTACAAACAAACCGCCGGCTCGTTTCTTACAAACAAACCCGGCTCGTTTTACAAACAAACAGCCGGCTCGTTTCTTACAAAACAAACGCCGGCTCGTTTCTTACAAACAAACCGCCGGCTCGTTTCTTACAAACAAACCGCTGGCTCGTTTCTTACAAACAAACCCCGGCTCGTTTCTTACAAACAAACGCCGCTCGTTTCTTACAAACAACCGCCGGCTCGTTTCTTACAAACAAACCGCCGGCTCGTTTCTTACAAACAAACAGCCGGCTCGTTTCTTACAAACAAACGCCGCGCTTTTCTTACAAACAAACGCCGGCTCGTTTCTTACAAACAAACAGCCGGCTCGTTTCTTACAACAAACCGGCTCGTTTCTTACAAACAAACAGCCGGCTCGTTTCTTACAAACAAACCGCGGCTCGTTTCTTACAAACAACCGGCTCGTTTCTTACAAACAAACGCCGGCTCGTTTCTTACAAACAAACAGCCGGCTCGTTTCTTACAAACAAACCGCCGGCTCGTTTCTTACAAACAAACCGCTCTCGTTTCTTACAAACAAACAGCCGGCTCGTTTCTTACAAACAAACGCCGGCTCGTTTCTTACAAACAAACCGCCGGCTCGTTTCTTACAAACAAACCGCCGGCTCGTTTCTTACAAACAAACCGCCGGCTCGTTTCTTACAAACAAACCCGGCTCGTTTCTTACAAACAAACCGGCTCGTTTCTTACAAACAAACCCGGCTCGTTTCTTACAAACAAACAGCCGGCTCGTTTCTTACAAACAAACCGCCGGCTCGTTTCTTACAAACAAACCGCCGGCTCGTTTCTTACAAACAAACAGCCGGCTCGTTTCTTACAAACAAACCGCGGCTCGTTTCTTACAAACAAACCCGGCTCGTTTCTTACAAACAACAGCCGGCTCGTTTCTTACAAACAAACCGGCTCGTTTCTTACAACAAACAGCCGGCTCGTTTCTTACAAACAAACCCGGCTCGTTTCTTACAAACAAACGCCGGCTCGTTTCTTACAAACAAACCGCGGCTCGTTTCTTACAACAAACAAACCCGGCTCGTTTCTTACAAACAAACAGCCGGCTCGTTTCTTACAAACAAACCGCCGGCTCGTTTCTTACAAACAAACAGCCGGCTCGTTTCTTCACAACAAACCGCCGGCTCGTTTCTTACAACAAACAAACCGCGGCTCGTTTCTTACAAACAAACCCGGCTCGTTTCTTACAAACAAACAGCCGGCTCGTTTCTTACAAACAAACCCGGCTCGTTTCTTACAAACAAACAGCCGGCTCGTTTCTTACAAACAAACCGCCGGCTCGTTCTTACAAACAAACAGCCGGCTCGTTTCTTACAAACAAACCGCCGGCTCGTTTCTTACAAACAAACCGCCGGCTCGTTTCTTACAAACAAACCGCCGGCTCGTTTCTTACAAACAAACAGCCGGCTCGTTTCTTACAAACAAACCGCGGCTCGTTTCTTACAAACAAACCCGGCTCGTTTCTTACAAACAAACAGCCGGCTCGTTTCTTACAAACAAACCGCCGGCTCGTTTCTTACAAACAAACCGCCGGCTCGTTCTTACAAACAAACCCCGGCTCGTTTCTTACAAACAAACAGCCGGCTCGTTTCTTACAAACAAACCGCCGGCTCGTTTCTTACAAACAAACCGCTCGTTTTTACAAACAAACAGCCGGCTCGTTTCTTACAAACAAACCGCCGGCTCGTTTTTACAAACAAACCGCCGGCTCGTTTCTTACAAACAAACCCGGCTCGTTTCTTACAAACAAACCGCCGGCTCGTTTCTTACAAACAAACCGCCGGCTCGTTTCTTACAAACAGCCGGCTCGTTTACAAACAAACCGCCGGCTCGTTTCTTACAAACAAACCGCGGCTCGTTTCTTACAAACAAACAGCCGGCTCGTTTCTTACAAACAAACCGGCTCGTTTTCTTACAAACAAACGCCGGCTCGTTTCTTACAAACAAACAGCCGGCTCGTTTCTTACAAACAAACAGCCGGCTCGTTTCTTACAAACAAACCGCGGCTCGTTTCTTACAAACAAACCCGGCTCGTTTCTTACAAACAAACAGCCGGCTCGTTTCTTACAAACAAACCGCCGGCTCGTTTCTTACAAACAAACCGGCTCGTTTCTTACAAACAAACGCCGGCTCGTTTCTTACAAACAAACACCGGCTCGTTTCTTACAAACAAACAGCCGGCTCGTTTCTTACAAACAAACCCGGCTCGTTTCTTACAAACAAACAGCCGGCTCGTTTCTTACAAACAAACCGCCGGCTCGTTTCTTACAAACAAACCGCCGGCTCGTTTCTTACAAACAAACACCGGCTCGTTTCTTACAAACAAACCGCCGGCTCGTTTCTTACAAACAACACCGGCTCGTTTCTTACAAACAAACAGCCGGCTCGTTTCTTACAAACAAACCGCCGGCTCGTTTCTTACAAACAAACCGCCGGCTCGTTTCTTACAAACCGCCGGCTCGTTTCTTACAAACAAACCGCCGCTCGTTTCTTACAAACAAACAGCCGGCTCGTTTCTTACAAACAACCGCGGCTCGTTTCTTACAAACAAACGCCGGCTCGTTTCTTACAAACAAACAGCCGGCTCGTTTCTTACAAACAAACCCGGCTCGTTTCTTACAAACAAACAGCCGGCTCGTTTCTTACAAACAAACCCTCGTTTCTTACAAACAAACCGCCGGCTCGTTTCTTACAAACAAACCGCGGCTCGTTTCTTACAAAACAAACCGCCGGCTCGTTTCTTACAAACAAACCGCCGGCTCGTTTCTTACAAACAAACAGCCGGCTCGTTTCTTACAAACAACCGGCTCGTTTCTTACAAACAAACCCGGCTCGTTTCTTACAAACAAACTCCGGCTCGTTTCTTACAAACAAACAGCCGGCTCGTTTCTTACAAACAACCGCCGGCTCGTTTCTTACAAACAAACCGCCGGCTCGTTTCTTACAAACAAACCGGGCTCGTTTCTTACAAACAACCCGGCTCGTTTCTTACAAACAAACACGCCGGCTCGTTTCTTACAAACAAACCGCCGGCTCGTTTCTTACAAACAAACAGCCGGCTCGTTTCTTACAAACAAACAGCCGGCTCGTTTCTTACAAACAAACGCCGGCTCGTTTCTTACAAACAAACCGCCGGCTCGTTTCTTACAAACAAACCGCCGGCTCGTTTCTTACAAACAAACCGGCTCGTTTCTTACAAACAAACGCCGGCTCGTTTCTTACAACAAACCGCGGCTCGTTTCTTACAAACAAACCCCGGCTCGTTTTTACAAAAACAGCGGCTCGTTTCTTACAAACAACACCGGCTCGTTTCTTACAAACAACAGCCGGCTCGTTTCTTACAAACAAACCGCCGGCTCGTTTCTTACAAACAAACCCGGCTCGTTTCTTACAAACAAACCGCCGGCTCGTTTCTTACAAACAAACCGCCGGCTCGTTTCTTACAAACAAACCGCCGGCTCGTTTCTTACAAACAAACCGCCGGCTCGTTTCTTACAAACAAACCGCCGGCTCGTTTCTTACAAACAAACCCGGCTCGTTTCTTACAAACAAACCCGGCTCGTTTCTTACAACAAACCCGGCTCGTTTCTTACAAACAACAGCCGGCTCGTTTCTTACAAACAACCCGGCTCGTTTCTTACAAACAAACAGCCGGCTCGTTTCTTACAAACAAACCCGGCTCGTTTCTTACAAACAAACAGCCGGCTCGTTTCTTACAAACAAACCGCGGCTCGTTTCTTACAAACAAACCCGGCTCGTTTCTTACAAACAAACGCCGGCTCGTTTCTTACAAACAAACGCCGGCTCGTTTCTTACAACAAACCCGGCTCGTTCTTACAAACACAACCGCCGGCTCGTTTTCTTACAAACAAACCGCTGGCTCGTTTCTTACAAACAAACCCGGCTCGTTTCTTACAAACAAACAGCCGGCTCGTTTCTTACAAACAAACCGCCGGCTCGTTTCTTACAAACAAACGCCGGCTCGTTTCTTACAAACAAACCGCCGGCTC
>QVRM01004833.1:0-47428 GCA_003439945.1 Dermanyssus gallinae
CGTCTGTCTGCAGCAGCAGCGGCAGCAGACGCGTGCTGTCTCTCGCGCTCTCTGGTGTGTCTGGCGTCGCGATAGCCGTCCAGGACAGAACGGCGGCGGCGGCAGCAGCGTCTCCGCAGACGACAACAGTGACGCACCCTTAGTTCACCGAACAGACAGACCGACGGGCGTCCGCGTCTGAACGACTCGAAGAGGCAGCATTCTTCCTTCTTGAGTCACGCGACGTAGATCTATCTGCTCTGCACATGGGGGAGTAGACGAGCTGGTGCATCTATATATAGAGAGAGATAGATAGACAGATAGATACACACTCGGTTCGTTGCGAATGACGAGATGCATGGATGGCTGTGTTGGCAATTCATCTGAACGATCGTCAGATGCGCATTTTTCATTTGCGCATATATATATATATATATATATATATATATATATATATATATATATATATGCCCTTAATAGAGTGTTAGGTTTACGCATTTGGTAACTTGCGCCAGAAAGACTTGACGTTTCTATACTACACCAATTACATACGTTTCTATACTATACACCATATTTTTAAGATTTCTATGTATCGACATTTATGCTTACCCCGTTCTTTCTTTTATGTGCTTGATTTGCAAGATATAAACTTTTTATCTTATAGGTCTAAAGTTATGTTTTAAAGGATAGAAGCTCTCGTCAAAATGTACATTTACACTAATGTACATTTTGACGTACATTTGTACATTTGACTACAGTACACAGTTATTGTCTACTGTAGTTATAGTCGCAAATGCGCTACATATTTGGGGAAGGTGTTAAAAGGCGCAAATTTTAAGACGCTATGTGAAGAGCTCTCGAAGCAAACGGGCTTGTACAACGCCAATGTTATAATTTCTGCTATTTTTTTTAAGGTGTTGTTGTTCTCCGCACGGTTGCTGTTTTACCAAATCTGTTTAACTTACAGTGAATTGGTTAGCTTCTCTCACCACTTTTTACTGGTGCCACTGGATCAGTGTACGCTTTTAAACGGAGACGTAGCGGGTCTTAAAGTTGTTAATAGTCGTTACGCGTTATAGCGGTGAAAAATTGTTAATATTCGCTAAGTGTCAATATGACACATTTAAGAAAAAACACTCAACGTTACATAAGCGTCTCCTGCACAATTTGTGCCCTTGAAGCCCTCACAACGTAAGAAAACCTGACTGGTTGGCAAACGTAAACCTGAAAGTATTGACTACTTAGGAAGTTCTGGAGATCTGTTGTCTGTCACACGGAGCATGACAACTCAACTTACAGATGCTGGTTACGCAAAGAATGGAGCCGATGTATGGTTCTGGCAGGTACTGAATGAGAGACAGCCTGGATTCGTACGTTCCGTTGCTCGAAACAAGCAAAGGCAGCACCCTTTCCTATTAGAATATTATCAATATATAAACCAAATCGATTCAGCTCTTATTGCCAAATCGACCAACAACAACAACAACATTACGCAAAAATAACCTGGGAACCAAGTCAGCGATAGTTCTAGACCGCTGCTGTTGAATGTGTATTAAAAGCTTTTCCGGGACCATATTCAGCAGTCAGAAGTATCTACGCATAGCTAGAAAAATCGCTTTTATCATTTCTGTCTAAAGCGGCATGTACTGTCCAACGATCTCTATACACGCCAAACGGACGTGAGTAATAAGTATGGTGTCAACCATTGTCATATTGCTGGAACGTAACATTAATTATCTCAACAACACTAAGCAACAAATGAGAAATAGAACAGCACTAACACTGTGGCGAGTCACCATAGCAATAGCAGCAATAAAAATTCTATGATAATATTATAATTAGCAAGTTAGCAACAACAACGACGTCATCAATATCAACGACATCCGGAACTCACACCAGCAACAACAAGACCAACAACAACAACAACAACAACAACAACAACAACAACAACAACAACAACAACGACGACGACGACAATATTATAGGATAATATGAACAGCTCGTTCTGTGGGTTAAAAGGGAGTAACGGAATACTACATATCGTGCAGACGAACGAAGAGACCAATTTAGACGTTCATTTATTTTAGTCTCTCTCTAATGACCTGTTCTGATGTCATGTACTGTCCCAGCAATCTATGTAGAAAGTAGATTGATATGTAAAGTGACAGGCTGAAATTCGAACAAGCAGCAAATGCTCGCATTGCGTTCTCTGTCTGCACACATCTACACACCCAACGACTACGGGCTACTCGAGAGTAGAGAGTGGCGAGCCTGTTGCAGTCCTACTGTTTCACATGTGTCGGGCGCTCCATTTGGGATATAAATGTATGTATACATATATATATATATATATATATATATATATATATATATATATATATCGTATACGTATCCTAAAACGTGCGCGCAAGAATAATTACCAGGATAAACGATACATACATGTGTATATGCTTCCGACGCTTGCCGGGTGACGGTACATCGACATGATGACATGATAACATGATGATGTTAATGATCTACATTTAGCAACGCGGTTTCCAAAGTGGAAATTCGTTTCGAAATGTGGTGAATGAGGACATAAACTCCGATAGACAGTTCGAGAGAGAGAGAGAGAGAGCTTCGCCCAATCGAGAGTTTACTGCCCGCAGCTTTTCTGTCACCACTGATGAATTTCTGTTAAAAAAAAAAAACAAAAGCGGCACAAACATGCTTGCTCGCCGTATGCGTTCAGTATCTCAAGTTGGGCTGAAAAATTGCATTACGAATAATACTAGCAGCGTTATCGATGGTGACGACGATGGTTTGCTTCGTTGGACGCTGCCGCAACGGACGGACCAATCACATGATGAGACGCGATACCGAACGCCTTAATACCCTCAATAACAGTACTGGCAGCCGTAAAAACCGTAAAAATAAATATATTTAAGTAGTATAAAACAGTAAGTAAATTCTTAAATACAATGTTCCCTATTGTCGACTGGCGATCGATACGGACAGCCGGAAAGGGGCTTTCGTCGTTTTGCGTGTGCTCCCGAGTCGTCGAGAGCAATAAACTCACATCAAAATGAGCTTCCGACCGCTTAGTCTCTGTGTTGTCATCTTGGAGTTTGGTGGTGGGTAAATGGATTTCATGTCGTGCTTTTGAATCGTGCCAGCAGCAGCTGCGAAGGAGGAGATACAAAGGAGTACCGAACGATGTCCAGAACACTGGATGGTTGACTGTGGGGGGATCGAGTCTGCCATTACATGGCGCCACTTACAGTGCCTTCCCGTTCATTTCTGTCTGACGTGCACGCTCGTAAGTTCCTTTTTTTATGAACTTACCGACGTTACGGCAGGCTGCGTTTTCAGGTTGGCCGCCGTTGATGAATTGATTGATTGATTGATCAACGCCATTGAATTTGTCTCGGAAACGCTCACTTGGCCAAACAACGCTTGGTAATCTATACGCGTTTCTAGTTTGACGATCTGTGCGCGTTTATAGTGTGAGCATCTATGCGTTTATAGTCTCAGAATCTATGAGGGGCATAGTTTGAGAATCTATGCGCGTTTATAACTTGATAGTGTATGCGCATCTATAGTTTGATAACTCATGCGCGTTTATACACGCTCGGAGACACCACTGCACTTACCTACAGACGGTTGCGCGTAAGGAGACCTCATAATGGGCCACTAGTGGGACGCCCATTTTGGGGTAATCTGGGGGCGTCTGTTCCCCAACGCACCTGTTCGTCGGGATGGGCAAAGCGATGATATAGCGGATATGTGCTGTACAATGTGTACATGTTATGCCCGTATCCTATGCTGTCGTTGTGCCGCAACGCAACACCTGACAAGTCGTTGTATGAAATATTTAACAGTCAAATAATAATAATAGTCGGCACAACACATTTCCTTTATCGGGGCAGTAGCGTTGATGAGACTAGCAACGATTACACCGCTATCAGCGACCACTTAAAGTAGCAGCAGCAACAACAATAACGGCACAACAACAATAACGGCGCAACAACAATAACAGCGACAACAACACAGCAACAGTAGCATCAATAATAACACCGCTACAACCTTACGACAACAACAGCAACAACAACAGCATTACGACAAAACAACAACAACATCAACAATTCAAAAACAACAAAGCAGCGGCAACAACAATGACAACAAAGTAGCAACAACAACAAGACGACATTCAGCATAGTAGCAACAACAGCCATTAAGAAACAGCATAAAGACGATGGTGGCGGCAACCATGATGCTAACAGATAAAGACAACGATTATCATTAGCAGTCCGAATATTTTATTGCGAGGACGACGCGAGGCCGGCCCATTTAACTGCCGTTCGTTGAAGCTAGCGATCTTCTTTGGCGCATTTTGCAGCTTGGAGCTATTCTTCTTCGTTCTGTACGTATTTACCGGCCCGCTGCTTATCTGGCAGCAAGTTTACACCGACCAATTTACAATCATTCGTTAAGCTGGCATGCGTGAAAATGGCGTCAACAAGTAAACTAACATCAATCCAAGAGTGACTACTAAAACAACAACAGCAACATCGACAACAACATGGACAACAACAACAACAACAACAACAACGAGTTATACAGCGATAACAACAACAACGACAACAACAACAGCGACAACAACAGACGCAACTGAAACAATTGATTGTTTTTTAATGGTCAGTGGTGATCACAACAATTCTATTACTACAATCATTACAACGTAATGTAACCGTAGCTAGTGCAGTTAATGACGACGGAGCACCTACAATAATACGAACACCAAAAAACATAACTGGACCTACGCTATCTTCTGCATTAGAGTCAATTCATGCTGGAACGGTCAAGACTGATTTCTTAGTGCTTAAGTGCGTGTGGTCTCATCTACATTCCGCGGATAGCTATTGCTGTTTCGCGCTTACTCCATCTCTCGCTCTCGATCACGCTTTTACATTGCAAACATTTAATTAAGTCATAGTTTTACGTGCCTACGAGAAAAGTAAACGCACACACACACACACACGTTGTTATCCCTGGATTTATTGTAAATGTAACGATAAAAGTAAGCCTACCTTCATATTTATAAAATGCGTCATATTCGTATTATATCTAGCAACTACGTAAAGATTGTCTTTAGTGTTTGGTTATTGTTTATTGTTGTTGTTGTTATCATTACCTTCTTTTCGTTGTTGTTTTAAAACGAGGTGAATGTTCTTTACGTTTTCGCGTTTAGCTTTTTTCGAGTGAACCGCAGTTGAGTGTTGCTTAGGTATTTGCGCTTCAGCATAACTATGCTCTATGTTGGCCTGTCATATATATATATATATATATATATATCTGTGCAAAGCCAAACACAGGCATTAGCCTTACGGCATCTTTGAGTCACGCTTATCGCATGAAAAATATTTACTTTATCAATAAAACGCACTTAGTATATATATATATATATATATATATAATACCTCAAAATAAACAAAATTATGATAATATGCTTTTATCGTTCCTGCTCTATTATGAACGTGATAGCAGAAATATTTGAGCTCAAAATGTTTTATATAATCATAATAAAAGTGCAAATTTAACGCGTTAAGAGCGGATTTCACACACGAAATGTTTAACATATAAGCTCTCTTTATCAGCACACGTTTTAGGTGTTTGGTGTATATATATACATGAAATGAGACAGTATTTAATTTATTGCAATCTGTTATGGAGCCCATCTATTTTAGCATATTCGAAATTTTTACATTGAGGATACAGGTAGTTAATGAATGTGTCTGCTGTGTGGGTATGTTATGTCCTCAGGGTCGGTTGGTTTTCCTTGAATACCTGAGTATCTGAGCATTGTCCATTTATAATGCCGTTGAGTATAAAGCTTTATAAAACGCTTAGTGAAATTTAGAATTGGCGCCATTCAGTGACGGACCGGTATTTTTTGCCAGTTTTGTTGAGGTGGCTACTTGTTTCTACATATCAGTTAGTGTCAGGCATATATCATTTTTACCATTTGTGATTTTTATTCAGTAGTTTTGCTGAACGAAATTCAATCGAAAATTCGGAACGTCTACAAGCTAACTATCGTCGTAAAATGATATTAGTCGCTGCATTTGTGTTATGTTCGATGAATGTAGCAGGAAACGGTACAGTCAATTTGTTATTACATTACAACGAACATTAAAACGGAGGACAAACTGAAGTTCATAAAGAACTCATAGTCGATTTTTTTTTACCATGCCCTACATATTTGCTAAAATTAACTCTAGCTAATTGCCATTTCGCAAAATGTTGGTGACTAGTTACACGAGAAGGTATTGAAAAACCGTGAAGAAGAAAATCTTTTTACAAAGTGTATTAAGCCTTATATGGTAGGGCCGATTGTTGAACCAATTGCTGCTAATATGGCATGATAATATCGAGAATTGAGATGCACATTCATTAGATAAAACATTTTTGGGCAATATAAAACATGCAAGTGAAACTCGCTATATATATATATATATATATATATATATATATATATATATATATATATATATATAAATATGCATAATGCATAAAAAAAACAGATCATGTGTTCGCAATAGTATTAGGCCATTACTTAGATAGATAGCAGAGCAGCAATCCAAAATCTTTGTTAGACATATTAGACCAATTGCTTACGAAAGCAATAATATCCTCCTTGCACACTTTTCTAACATTAAATTTCATTGCAGGGTCAGCCTTTTCTGGCGGTTTTCCAGGCAAACTCGGTCTGGAAAATTATGCGCACGCGTTCCAGTTGCTCGCTGGACCTAACGGGTGTCCCCGACGTAGAGGGCGTCAAACATACACAAGGTAGTTATGACAATAATGCATACCTGTTTGTGTATGTGGGTTACATAGAACGCTATGTGTTCGCCATCTATTTCAGCTAGATTGTTTTTATGGGGGTCGCATCCACAAATGTAAGCAAAACGTATAGATATGTACAAACGTGAAAACGTTTCGAACCGACGGTGTTATAGTGAACGTTAGCCGGCAGTTTTGCACGTTGCAAGCTTCTTTGCAAATTTAAAATATTATATATATATATATATATATATATATATACCGAGCTTGTACAAAGTAAGCATTGCCTGGCTGGCCCTTGCTAGGACATCACTGCACTGCCTCTCTCGAATAATCTAAATAACCTGCCGAGACCACCTAACAACAGTATAGGTATCAACGCTATATCCATACTCAATATAAGTAAAAATAATGCAATAATATATATATATATATATATATATATATATTGGGGGGACACAATTGTCCTACTCCAAAATGCTAACATAGCGAAGTTATATATATATACACATTTCCTTTAGGCGTGACTTTTCAAATGTACAGTTCACGCTTACGGCGTGTTAGAGTTCACAGCCTGAAACGGGGTATGTTTTCGCTGCTAATCGCTTGCTTGTCATTGGGGCCGCCGACCCGATTTATGCCTGTGTGCAGGTACCAGACACTGGAGTTAGAGAAGGAGTTCCACTTCAACCACTACCTGACGCGGAGACGACGTATCGAGATCGCCCATGCGCTTTGTTTGACCGAACGCCAGATCAAGATCTGGTTCCAGAATCGACGCATGAAGCTTAAGAAAGAGAAACGCGCCTCGAGAGACGGAGATGGAGACGATGACTCCAAGGACGATAAAGAGCACGTCGAAGCCGATGACAGCTCTGACCTCAAAGATAGCAAGTAAGTGAGCTTCCGCCCGGCTTGGTTGGCCAGTCTCTCACCAAAGTGCTTCGTTGCATTTTCTATCCAGAGAGCTCATTGGGAAAACTCGAATATATATATATATATATATATATATATATATATATATGCTAGAGTATTAAGCATAATCAAGTGTTTTACAGCTCCAGTTGTGTTTAATTTACATAGCACCGCATGTGCAGCGCATGATGAGGCCATGTCTCAATTCACAATTATTTATACCGCACGCCATTAGTGCTCTCAAACATGTTCAGATTGTTCATCCAAAAAGTGGGCAATATTACTCTAAATGCATAATTAAATGTGCAATCCGGTAGCATAAAAGCTTTTTACAAAAACATGCAATGATGACATGGCCAAAGTTACGTGATTAGCGTGGAATTTCGAGAAAATCTGAATGGATATATATATATATATATATATATATATATATATATATATATATATATATATATGAATAATATCATGAGCATGATTGATTCTATATGCACACATGTGACAGGCAGTTCTCAGCTACTATGCAGCTTTACGGGTGTTTCCTTTTACTTATAGATTGCTTTTTACAACGTCTGGCTAGTTAGGTTGCCGTGTTTGTTGCTATTTCGTTGATGCTTCCTCTATTTCGGCTCGGTTTGGACATTGGTTGTCTGCAAAGCGGCACCGTCCGAGCGTGCGCCTCGAGGAAGTTTCCGTTGGCCCCATTTGCGTCGAATAATGTTAAAATTCGAGTTCGTTTTGAGTTTAAAAGCCAAGTGTTACAGAGTGAGTTAGATATATAATATATATATATATATATATATATAATCCGCAATTATTTCCTAATCGAGTTAAGCCGACAACAACAGAATGTGCTTCGACTACAGAGTCGCAAATGGAAAATCCACAGATCCATCTGCGCTTACCTTTCATAGCAGCTTTGATATCGTCTGATTGACAATATATTTGACGTCGCCGCAACTGATGATGAAAACGGCAGACATTACGGCAAGGATCGTAAACGAGCGACCGAAGACTAAGTATAAATGGAGCGACAGATAAAGAAAATAGATTGTTACCTGTATCAAGGTTCTCATAATAAAGGCATAAAGGCACAATCAGAATACAAGTAATCGTTGATTAATAATTATGCGCCCACATTATCGAGACATTTGTGCTTCTCGGGTAATTTTTTCGGCTATAGCCTACTATAGTCTGTCAATTTCATCAGCATGCACGCTATCTAAGTTGGAATCCATGTCCAAATCAATTGAATAGCGCTGGAATCAAACCCATGACCTCCCAAACACACACGCGGAATAGTAGTTGTCTGACCATTCTACTCGAGCTCTTGTTTGGGTCATTTCATCTTACGACTAACACGAAACACAGTCTAACTGAGTGAGTCAAGAAAGCAGTGTATATGCGCTGTGCGTTTTTCCTAACACAAGCAAGAGCAACATTGATATCCGTCGAGGAAAAAAAGGCGCCAGGGTACCTATTGGTAGTAATAAGCGGTGCTTTACTTTTCAGCAGAGGTAACAAGTGTAGTCGAACCCGGTGGCGTAGTGGGGGCATTCGCCTGCGCCTCGCGACCGGAGGAGGCACATAGGTGCGCGGGTTCGAACCCCACCGTTGCACCGATTTGTATTTATAAGGGTCCGTCTATGAAGCAATGCGAAAAGCAGTACCGTGGACGTTAAATCTTGACTGAGGGTCAGCCCGAACAAGTTTAACAGGGCGTAGTAGTAGTAGTAGCTGACGTTGTACTTAGCGACGTCGTGGGTGTAGGCTGTATAGAGGCTGAGAGAGAGAGAGAGAGATAGAGAGAGAAATAGAGAGACACAAATCTCAAACACACACAGACAAAGAAACCACTGGTGCAGTACGCCTCCGTTGTCTGATTGATCTCATAATCTGTGTGCCTCTTTGCTGTTCCTTGTGCAGGGCGGGCAGTTCGACAGATGCCGACACAACGACACTGGCTAGCGAGAGCGGCGGCGACTCTGAGGACGAAGAGATCGATCCGGTCGGCGACGACCGACCACCTCTGAGCGTGCTCAAAGCTCTGAAAGGGTTCAGAAGGCTGAACGTGGGAAAGATGTCGCCCGGCGGCGGCGGCGGCCGCATAGCGCCCGACTGGGGGGAGCACGGCGCCACGCCGCCGAACGACGTCTCGACGCCAACCAGCATGGACGAGACGGTGAACATGGTCGTCGGTCTGGGCGGTGACAACAACAGTTCGTCATCGCCAATTCAACAGCCTAGTCCTGTGCCGTTTAACTATAGGTAGGTCTCTGAGCCATCGTCGTCGGCCATTTTTTTTTTCGGATATATATATATATATATATACATATATATATATACATACACACACACACATATTTATATACTTATGATCGCACTTTGAAGAAGCATACGCGTAGTATTGACTCGAAGCGTAACGTTTCAAGTCGTTTCAATCGCCTGCAATTGCCTGCGATGCATACTGTCCAGTACGTACAGCTGGCGGTGTGGTGGTAGTTCGTGCGAACTGCGTCCGCAATCTCAGCAGATGCACGTGGGCGCAAGCCGAATCGTGAACACTCATCACTGTGCAGAAGTGGAGATCGCACAGTCACGCACCCCGCATGTTGCGCGCGTGATAGACTGTCTAGTGTCTATCACCTTGACCGGCTGCTGGCCGTCAGTTCTTCGTAATGTCCTCTCCCTGTTGAGTTAGCTTAAGCAGTGGTGCTTCAGTTACTTCAAAAGTAGTAGTAATTTTATATCTCTCTCGGTAAAAGTGCTCGGTCGCAGCCGCCCGATACGCAGCAAGCCAAAAATCCGAAATATACCCGTGCGAGCAGCTTTTAGCAGTGCGTGGCTAAGAGTGATCTCTCTACGAACGAAAACGAATGCGTGTTCAAGACGAGACAAAAGTCGTTTTTTTCTGACGACTTCTTCCTCTAAATTCGATCCGTGCTGAAAACCAAAAGAAGGGGTAGCTTTAACATGGCCACGTCTAAGTGCCGCACGTCGTTAGGCGGCTTGACTAACGCGTCTCCATGAAATATGTATAGCTTAGGCCTACACAGCCCATAAGGCCTAAGCGCGATACACCTCTTCTTTCGGACATGTCCATTTAATGTTGTGTGTTAAAATAATATATATATATATATATATATATATATATATATATATATAGTGAAACCACGTTGCTAGGTGTGCAAATCGTAATCCGTCTGTATCGACGATGGATAAACTACAAATACAAATGTGCAAAAAGTCTGACAAAATGCGTATCTATATATATATATATATATATATATATATCAAGTTACACCTCACGCGCCTTCTGTGTTCTCCGTCGGGTATATTTATACATATGTATAAGCTAACTGAACTGTAGTACATACAATATATATATGAAAAAGGGGAAAAACTGGTTTCAACGCCCATTTTGAATTATTAAAACTTTAAATATGTACAATACAATAATAAACTAAGCATATTCGATGTACGTGTAAATACTTGTTTTGCACTTAGTAGGCATACATGTGCTGTATTTGCGCGTAGTGGATCCAGCTCAATTCGAATCCTGCTTACAATAGATACATAGTTAGACCGTATCGATAGAAAGGGACTCTCTAGCGTGCGTTTTTTAGCCAACGCATTCCTCTAGATGAAACCGAGAAGCAATTCTATTTTCTTAAAGAAAACGTGCGTATCAATTAAATCGTTATTCGATCACCTCAATAGTACGTGCTTATAAGATAAATTGGGACAACGCATATTTTTCCGAATTGTATAATTCACCTATAAGTCTACTATTAGCAATGTTATTTTGATGGCCAGTGTAAATTGGTCAATCTTGTCCCAGGTAATAATAAACCTGTTACAAATAAATGCCGTATCATATGTTTATTTATATGACTTTTTTGTTAGCACTTTAGAGTGAACAATAACAATAAACTATTAAGCCAGTAGTTGCCCGTGTTATTGTTATGATTAGATAATGTTAAGATTAAGGCTTACAGTTTTTGTTTTACTAATTAGCAAGTTTTGCTTAGTGCGAGATAGCAATGAGGTTCAAACCGTGCTTGCGTTCGGGAAATAACGAGCAACACGGCGCGAGTCTTGGTTGGTGTTTTAAATGCTCACGCTGTCATCACGCTTCTATATTGCACCTATATGAGTGTTCTTCAGCAGAAAAATATAGTAGCAGGACAACTATTAAAAAGATTCAATTCGGATTTGCTATAGCTATTTCGGGTTATTGTGGCATCACTCTGTTTAAGCATATGTGCTTTCATTTTAATATAATATATCTTTATTTAAATATAATTATAAATCATGCTTATTAGTCCTACCTGACAGTAGAAGTCCCAATAGTCTGTATATCTTATACTAACTGATTTCCGATGATCATTATTCTTTCGGGGGCAAACACCTTAGTGGCGCAATAAGCAGGGAAGTAAGGTTTTTAGAGGCGAATATGTTTTTGAACTCTTCATCATACTACTTGAGGCGCCCGTCTATCAATCACGTTGTGTGTTGGATAAAGGACAGTGCACCATTTGTACAGCGTTTGTGGGGTTGTTTGGTGAATTGCCAGAACGAGCACCGAGAAAAATGTTAAGTGCACATGATGGCTACATTGGTTGTTTTTGTGTGCTCCATGCGTACGCAAAAAGCGAACAATAGCGATGGAATAAAACCATTAAAAGTTTGATATTGAATGTATACGTTGTGCATTCAAATCTATTGGAGGAATGGAAATGAATTTTATTTTCATTGCACTTTCGAATGCCCGTTTTGTTTTATGTGCCTCGACATGGCAAACCCTTCATAGGGCAATAGTATTATGCAATGTAGTACACTTAGCAAAACCCGTGGCAGACCAACACAGGCCAATGCAAGTCTCACACTGTCTAGTGTTGTAGACCCAAACGGACGTAAACGCATTTTACTTAAATTAGCGAGATGTTACAATGGTGATATTATGTCGACCGAACTGGACATACAAACAGGCATTTCGAATAAACAACCATTTATTATCTGGCGAGATGTTACAATGGTAATCATGCAGTCTAGACATTGTAAAGTTTTGGCTTATTAATTGGAGGGAATAATTACTTCTGAAACTTGTTGAAAATGTCTCTCTCTCTCTCTCCGTCTTTGGGAACTGTCTTTGGGCTTCGACTTTTCGCCAAAGTCTAACTGCATTTATAAATAATTTCCCTTGGTAAACGCATTTGTAAGTAACCACATAACCACACAAAATTAGTCTGTTGACAAAGGACGGCAGCGCAATTTAAGTAACTGAAGTGTAGAAAGCATTACGCTTTGGAAATAAACAGAGATACATTTTTAAAGCATTCAATAATAACTTTGTGGGTTTTCTGTTGTGCACTTGTCAGTGTGTTGGCAACAAATACATAAGCGTAGCCAAGTTTGCTTCGGATCCTAGATAGGCTAGCGAACATGCCTTATAGTCATCTTGGTGGACACACTGCTGATGGCGCGTCGTGCAGCTCACCTTACTAGATAACTATTAAGAACTTTTTTTTGCATTCATAAGGTAATTGTTAAATAACTTATTCTTGTCTACACATTTCGATGAGATATCACAATGAACGACTCAAATAAGTCATACCTTTTTAAGACACGCCACACATCCTTTTAACTGGGTTTACCGTTCAGTGCACATGGAAACACATGGTACACACTACACAATACAAGTACTGCTACGTTGATAACAGTATTCTAATGCAACGTGTGCGTGTGCGGTAGGAGTCAGTAATTTAGCGGTAGTGAACAACACATTGCGTTCGGTTCCAGCAGGGAAAACGGCAATCATAAAATGAATTCGAGTCACTCGCTCGTCAAGGTTCACAGCACGCCGTTAAGCGACGCTTGATAATGCTGCGCGACCTCATAAAATACCGTACACGAAACAATAAAGAAATCGGTCGGTAGCACTAGCAAGGTTGTCAAAGTGAACCGCCCTGTACTGGAGAGCCGCATGGCTATTTTCATGTTCACAAACAATACCATGAACGTTCACCACCACGATCGTCACCTTCAATATCCTCGTTCCTTCTTAATAATCGCCCTTTCATGAACTTCTACAATTGATCATTTTCTAGAGTTGTTCAACATTTCCGTCCCTTGTTCTTCCGAAGATTGCTCTTGTTTACGCTTTCGCCTCGTACTTCATTCATCGACTTGCGTATGCCTTCATAGCCTTATTGTTTCGTGGTCAGTTTGAGATTCTCGTTTAGACCAGTAGCCATACTGCATAGCTTCAAGATCGAGCGGTCAAAGGCGTGCCCCAAAAGAGCGGCAATTCGATAGAGTTCGCCCCTCAGCTTTGATTACGATTACGTATTTTTGTATCCTGATATTGTAGTCATTACTTGGCGCTAGAGGTGAACTGGGCTCAGCAGATATATGTGTGTCACAACGCGGGTTATCGTGCTATAGTCATCAAGCTAACGCAAGTGGTTACCCAGATTTGTAGCTAGGTGGTCGTAGTACAATTACTCAGCGCAGAGCCACTAGAGCCAAGACTAGGGACTATTGTCATATAGATACTCCTTCAGCACTTTACTGTCCTGCCTGCGACTTCCGTCTCGGCTAAAGCTGCACCTCGTGTTTCACCAAGGTTAACCAGTACTCGCTTCTCCACCGTCGAACTGAATGTAGGCTGCCCAGCCCCCGACATATATCCATATAACTATATAGACAATTTGTTTACTATTCGTATACAGTATTCCTATTTTGCTGATGGATGACAGTAACAATAACGACTAAGAACAACACTGAGCGAATATTGATGAAAGCGAACTGTAGGCGACCATAGGCGCTATCACACATACCGAAGAAATGTCACGCAACAATGGACAACAAGATCACCTGGTATCTATGATGCTCGGAACACTGGTCTATTGGGTTCGTAAGCTGATTTTGAACCGCATCAGGTAATGCCGAAACGCCCTATTTATATGTGTTTTTTTTAAATTACCGAAACCACAAACCCCACACATTTACCCACATTACTCACGGCTATGTTTTGTTTGTTCTGTCTTTCGTTGTGTTTATTTATTTCTTCGTTTCGACAGTATTCCCCACCTGAGCAATCTACAGCAGATGTCTCAACAGCTCCAGGCCGCGTCGATGTCCGCTGGAGGAATGGGAGGGGGAGCATGCATTCAGCATAACCATCAGCTGATGAACCGGCTAGGGCACCCATCTGAAGGATCGCAGCACACTTCGACGTCGTCGTCCTCGGGTGCTCCCGGGACAGGGGGATCAACTCCCACGATCTTTTTCCCACTGGCGTTTCCAGCAGCGTCGAATCCGTCGCTTCCAGCCCTGTTGCAGCTTTCCCATCCGCCACGGGCGCACATGGCCCCTAGTGAACCCGAGTCGTCCTCACCTCCAGCGACACTCCTCAACGTCATCTGAGACGAGCTAGCCGACACAGCTACAGAGCACACAGACGTCGATCTCCCCTTATTTTCCTACGCAAACCGGCCTCAAATGTAGACACTTAGTCGACCGCCGGACCGCCCGAGTGCCGGCATTGTGAAAAAGATATATATATATATATATATATATATGCAGACTCCAACATTATGATGGAGCTTGGCAATACTGGCAAAGTGCTGACAAAACTATGATGGCGGTCCCACTCTGTCGCGCCTTACGAGGTTCCGAGGATTAAAGGCGCAAACTTTGTCTCGTTTTGCTGTGTTTCGTTGAAACCTGCGCCTGACCCAAATGACGCTGCGTCGCTATGCAACTAAAATCAAATGAGAAGTCAGCGACTGTTTTTACGTCCGCTTCGAAACACACCATATGTGCGTGCCTAAACTAAGCAAGAAAATAGACTACGCCATACTATGCACTACCTGAGAAAGTAAGCGCGCGTATATACGAGCCAAAACTGTCGGCACGAATGGCCGTTAATAGATGTTGAAAATGTTAATTATGATGACAAGTTACTACTGTTGGACGTGTCAGACGGTAGTCGAACGTGCTTAGCGACTCGTAAATCAACTAGGCTAAACACAGGAGTGCTACGATTCACCGACAGTATGTGCAATCCCAGCGTTATATATATATATATATATATATTGCCAAGTTACACCTCTCGGCCTTTTGCGTTCTCCGTCGGGTGTATACATATACATAGGCCTACTTATACATATATATATATATATATATATATATATATATATATATATATATATAGACAAGGTAGAGAGTAGCCCTAGTTGGACCTCCCATATTGAATCACTAGGACTTTAAATCTGTATAATACAACAATAAACTGAGCATATTCGCTGTACGTTTATATTTTTTGTGCTTGTTTGCACTTGGTAGACATGCATGTGCCGCATTTGCGCGTAGTAGACCCAGCTAAAATAAAACTATCTACTTGAGATATAGATGCATAGTTGGACCATTTCAATACAATGGGACTCCCTCGCGAGTGTCTTCTAGCCAACGTCTTCATCTAAGAGCGACGTGCCGTTAAAACTTCATAGGCATTTTATATCATGGCCAGTCGCTGCGTAGCCGTTATTCGATCATCTCAATAGTGTAAGTTGTTAAAAAGTTGTTAAAACACAAACAAAAACAGGAAAAACAGACATTCTTCCGAATTGTCTTTCGATTTCATCTATAAGTCTACTACGAACAAAGCTATTTTGATGGCTAATGCAAATTAACCACAACGTTGCCACCGCAATTAGCGGTAAAATTACAGCGTTTTTACACTAAGGCTATAAAAGGATACGTGTAACGACTAGTAGATGGTATACATATATCTATAAGTAACACAAATCAGGAAGAACAGGCATTCTTCCGAATTGTATTGATTTCATCTATAAGTCTACTGCGAACAAAGCTATTTTGATGGTTAATGTAAATCAACCACAACGTTGCCACCGCAATAAGCAGTGAAATTACATCGTATTTACACCCAAGCTTTAAAAGGATAAGGGTTACGACTAGCAGGTGGTGTACATATATCTATAAGTGATGCCAAACTTTGCACTTAAAAAAATCTAACGATTATGCAATCATTTGTCAAGCCTGGCAATCATATGCGGGCATTTTCCTATTTCATAACAACCTGTTCAAGCTAGAAGATGGTAAAGGTCGTTAGAAGATTCTATGAAGGTTAGAGATGGAGAGTGCTTTCAACGCTTGTACAGAAAGTAATTGAGCGGTATCTATTTGGTATCAGTTTTGTTCCCATACGTATAATATATGTAGAATATTAGACATTAAGTATAAACATTGCTTAGTTTTTAAATGTCTATAGTAGTATTCATCTATTTTATCTAAATTTTGTACCTAGATTTTCCCACTGCTTTGGGAAGAAGCAAATCTAAAAAAAGGTATTCGAAAAACAAAATCTGAAAAATAGTATTACTTCCTCATTACACAATGTATGGTGCCGCAAGATGATAGGGGCAAGTCCACTTTGTTTTGAAAAAGCCAAGTAATGTAAGTAGTCGCGATACCCGACTTCTAAATAAAAAAGTACATGACAAACTTAACAGACACATTAGATAATCGTTGTTTGAGGCAAAATGCCTCAACGTAGAGCTGGTCTGTAATGGTATGTAAGCAGCGTTAGGAAGATAAATTGCCACGGGGTTTTAGAACAATTTGTCTTTAACTTTTAAAACAATTTGTTTTTTTGTAACAATTTAAAACGACTAGAGTCGAGCACGTTGTTGTTATTTCCCAATGGACTGTGACGTATGATTGCATTTGTTAATACCTTGTTCTGATAAGAACGTTTATGAGTAATTTACTCTACAACACGTGTCGCGGAAGATCAACAACGTAACCTAGGAAAACAAACTACAGGCTGGTGTAGATATCAGCGTGATCTTGCACACGTTTTTAACTAACCAACGTTGTAGGTTTCCTTCCGCCTTATTAAAGTAGTCGTTAAGATGCGTTATAATGTTTCCCATGCCTATGTATATGCAAAAATCACAATGGAAAAACGTCAAAACGTCGTTAGTTAGACTACCGCAAATCCTCCTCACTTGGCGTATTTCGTGTAATTGTGAGCTGACACATGCAGTTCGGAATTAGTTGTTGCCACGTTAGATTGACCAAATGCGAGCTGTTCTAGAAAAATACGCGACAGTACTAGCAGGTGTCACAGAGGTGTTTTGTTTCATTATTCACCATATGATTAAATATGTTGTGTGCAATACATCATTTCTATATCGGCTGCTAAAGGTGCCGCGTTGTCAAATAGTAGCGTATTGCGAAGCTGTGAGTGATGAGAGCCTGCACATGCTTGCTCCTGCAGTAATAAACGACAAGTTTCGTTCGGTGGTTCAGCGACCATTACATGGACCCGTTTGTCTGCCGTTTAGAACATGCCGTTAGGTGTTGTTTGACAATGCTGTGACCTGAGCCAAAAAACATATCTCTATTGGATCCTATTTTAGAGAGCTGCATCGTGCATCTGTGAACTCCTACCATCGACAATTTTTCGGAGTCTTAGCACTTCTCCGTTCTACTACATATTATATTTGCCACTGCTTACGTATTCGGCTCGTGCGAGATCGTCCGTAGCCTCGTGGTTACGCGTCACCACGAGCGCTGCGTAACGTGAAGGCCCAGGTGAGCAAGGACTGCGTGACGTTAAGGACTAGGTGGTCGAAGCAATCGCTCGTCGCTCTCGTCGACCGAGGCGATGGCTTTACGTTCTCTAGAGCGATGGCGAATTCGTTGAGTCAACGAAAGATTTTTTCGAATTTTGCCCCGAATCGGACGAATCGAAAATTTGTTTGACATTGTAAGTTGTCGTGAAGTTATGTACTTCTCATCATTGCTGCTATTCAATTTACTCGTATACGTCTTACCTGCCCCCGGGGTAACGAGGCGCCACCGCTACGGGTAACCAGCAGGTCATACGTAAAGGTCAAGGCATCACTTCGAATTTCAGATTACAACGCAGTTCACGCGATTCACGTCGGGGATGGTGCGCTCCGAGGGACCAGCTCGAAATAATGGTTACTCTAAATAACGCGGCGGTGGCGGCTGCAGCACCAGCTAAAAACTGTAAACCTTCAAGACACTCTCAGACTAAACTGGCGAACTCGAAATAAGCCTATTTATTTCCTCTTCCTTGCAAAGTATCATCGCAGTCAAAGCTCGTTTGAACACGCGTGCAACATACAGCCCCGACTTTCACGGCCCTGTCTCAGCCGGTAACCAATCGTGTAGGTCAACACGTATTTTTTTTTTTAAGGGGTGGAAAATGCATTTACGCACACCCGCCGATATAATGACGGGTAGTGTGGGGCTAGACTCTCGGAGAGGGAATACGCGACTCACTCTAATCCGAGCGCACTACCCACTAAAAGCCACCCCCCCTCGGAACCCCCTCCTGGTTCGGAATTGTGAACCATTACCTCGAGACCAGGAGGGAGGAGTCTCACGCTTCAACCCTTTCCTTAGTCTGTAGGTGCATCCCGAGTAGGTAAATCCTGCTGGGTTAAATCAGGGGGGCTCCGGGCGACGAATCGCGCCCGGTATTTTAGGCCAGCACCCCAATTAGTCGTTGAGTCGACCATGTGCGTGACGATCACTTGCGCGGTAGATGCCCGTAGGGTAAACGGTGAGCTATCGCGGTATGCAGACAACGCCGTGCATGTCTCAATTGTATGCGCGGCATCATCGGGCACTCCGGCGTCGCAGAGAACGCATATGTCCGTCGCGGCTTTTCCGATCTTCATCATGTACGCCTGAAACTGACCATGTCCGCTCAGCGCCTGGGCAGCGTAATATGTCATTGGTCCCTCTGCCGTATACCACTTGCGCAAGTCCGTGATGAGAAAGCGTGTCCACGTGCCTCTCGTGTCTCCGGCAGGCGGGTGGGTCCACATCTTGCGGCGAGTGTGGCCTCTCGAGCCTCGGTCCATGATATCTCTCCGTTTAATCTCCGCCTACTCCTCTCCTCCGCCAGCATGTCCCATGGAAGCAGGCATGCGAGAACAAGCGGGACGTCCGTGGAGACCGTCCGGTACGCCCGGCTAACCCGAATTGCCACACCCCGTTGGGAGCGGCGCAGAGCCTGGCGGGCCGTGTCCGTCCTGAGTGCTAAGTCCGCCCACACTGGCGCGGCATAGAGCGCGACCGCTTCTGCAACAGCAGCTAGTAGACGCCGTTTGGGATCGGACGCGCCTCCCTCCCGGGGTAGTATTCGGGCCAGGTTGGCCGATACTCTTGCCACGTTTTGCGTAACCTGCCTAATGTGGGGCAGGCCAGTTAGACCTGTGTCCAAGGTCACCCCTAGGTACCTGGCGTGACGGGACGGCGTGAGAGCGTGCCCGTTGAGCTCCAGAGACATAGGCCCTATCCGCTTGCGTCCTGTTAGAAAAAGGGCCTCGGTTTTCTGTGGTGCTAACTCCAGGTGATGTTCAGTCATCCACCTGTTTATCCGGTCAAGAGCCGTGTTTGCCCTGGCCTCCAGGATAGTCCATGTGCGAGCGGTGACTACCAGTGCAAGATCATCCGCGTAGGCGATTGTCTCCACCCCATCCGGCAGGTCGTCGAGCCGCAAGACACCATCGTATGCCACGTTCCATAGAACTGGGCCGAGTACTGAGCCCTGCGGCACCCCCGCCGTAATTGGATGGGTTTCGCCTTGCGTGAGGAGTGTCCGCTCCTCCAGGTACGATGATAGTATGCGCCGCAGGTACGGGGAGATCCCCTTCTGCTCGAGCGCACTCATTATTGTCGACCAGTTGGCGGTGTTGAACGCATTGCGGACGTCCAGCAATATCAATAGCACGTAGTTGCGTGACCAGAGTGGCCGCTGCTGCTCGGCGCGAGCCGCCTCTATGACTCGATCCACGGCGTCAAGGGTGGATCGGCCCCTGCGAAATCCGTATTGGTTATTTGAGAGGGCATCTCTCGCCTCCAGTTCGTCGTTTAAACGCCGAACGAGCACGTTTTCGACTAGTTTGCTTACAGCGTCGAGTAAGCATATGGGGCGATACGCTGACGAGCCGGGTGAGGCGTTCGGCTTCGGTATCAGTACTAAATGGGCACGTTTCCACTGGGTGGGAAAGTGACCCTCTACGAGCAAGCGTGACACTAGCTTTGCAAGAGGCTTGGGATAGGATCGTGCCAGCAGTCGCACCACGTCCGGTGGGACCCCGTCCGGGCCCGGGGCTTTACCCGGTGCTAGCCGCTCCGCCGCTTCTATTATGTCCTCTGTTGTTACTTCCGGGATCTGTTCAGGGTTAACGGGAATGCTGGTATGAACGCGGGCCGGTTGTTGCGGAAAGAGCTTGAGAACTACCCGGCGAATTTCTTCTGCCGGGAGAGGTGGTGGTGGTGCGCGGAGCTTGCCCATAACGATCCGATAGGGAAGACCCCACACGTCCACCTCAACCAAATCCACCAAGGCCTTCCAGGATTCGACTTTTGCCTGCTGAATGAGCTTTCGTAAGTAGAGTCGATGCGTACGATAAAGGTCCCCTAGGCGCTCAACCCTGGCAGTGGCATCTGCCAGAGGGTCGACATTGTGCCCCTGTCGTCTTCGTTTCGCCAGCCAAGAGCGTGCACGTGTCAGTGTGCGGTTCGCGCGTAAACAGTCTACACGGGCTGTCTGAATAACCGAGCTCCACCAAGGTTTAGCAGGCCGGGCTCTCGTGCCGCCACGTCTGGCTGGGCCCCCGGCTGCCCGGCAGGCAGCCGCCAGGACACGTAGTTACCCTATCTCCACTCACGTTTCGGTACGCTTCCCCAGGGAAGTTGCTCGGGAGGCTTTAGTAAACGAGCCTGGCAGATCTCAGACATGGCTTACCTCACAGCAGACGGCCTTTCGTTTGGACGATCTGTTCGCTCGAACCGAAACACCGAAAGTGAACCATTGCGTTTATCGACAGGCAGGAAATGCACGCCGGCAAATCATCGATTTCGCTTATCTTAAAAACGGCAGCAACACACGTTCAACTAAATTGGTCCCAGGCTCCGTCGACACGGGACCTGCGTGGCATACCCGAACATGTATGGTTTCGTCAGCCAGGCATGTTTCTATTGGATAGATGGACGACCTCATCAACAATTCGAAGGTGGTCCTGCCCCCTGCCAGACCGTGCTAAAGTGGCACAAGACCATCACGTTGCACGGTCCAGATTGCGATCACCTATCAACGGCGCCGCAGGAAACCGTTACGTGACCAATTATTTTTTCGTGAAAAGGCTCTCATTGGATATACAACGTGGTAACGCCACAGCGGTGCTTTGCACATTGTCCAGGTAGTCGACACCAGGCCTGGACCTAGGGCTGAGACGTAGTCTGTCGTCACGTTCACTGGGGGACAATTGTTTACACGCCGTTATGAGTTAAACAAAAAGAAACAGATGCGTTTTAGAGAGCTTCAAAAAATGTAAACGGCCAACGCCTAAACGATACTTAACGGCAGTCCCGAAAAACAAATAAAAACATTCATCGGACATAGAACAGAGCAGTATAGAGAGTCACGTACATGTACCAAATACCCATAAAGCGTTTAGTTATGTTATTTTTTAGTAACCATGTTTTACTTTTATTTATACTTTACATTAGCGTTCTAGTTAGATTAGCGACTCTAACACGTTTCAAATACACCAATAATTGTTTACTTTATTTTGTCCCACGGTTTTTAACAAGAAAACAGCTTTTTTTCGAGTGTTTGTCCATGTTAAGTCAATGCATTCCAACGAGCAGCAACAAGCTAAAATATTGAAACAGCCTCAGGGACCTAGGCTCGAGAAAAAGGATTTTTGGCATTATATTATCAGATGTGGGCAGATCGTTTCTTCCCATAGCAGAATACAATACCACGTAAGATTAACTTGGCCACAATTGTAAAGCAAGCTATAAAAAACTCGAAGCATATGCATGTATCTGAGTGATTGAGAACATTGACTACTAAAAAAGAAATTGTGCCGGAGGCCAGCGCGATTTGCAATCGTATAGATTTTTTTAGAGGGTTAATTGAAAAATGCGGTTGCACACACGGTCACCACGACAAGGAAGCCCCTACTCCTGGTGGGGTAATTTATTCTTGTAGTATGGCTTTAAAGACCTCAGATATGATGTTCCAGTATAAGAGTGCTTCCGTCCTTTTTTTGCGGGTGTCATGTAGGTTAAAAGCTGAAGTCTTCATTAAATGCCGTAGGGGTGCGCGCTGCTCCGCCCATGCAGGGCACCTCAGAACAGTGCGCTCTGGGGTGTCCTCCGGTCCATCGCCGCAGTAGATGCAATTAGGGCTGGGAGCTTTCCCGATCCTGAACAGGAAGTCTTTGTTCAGGCCCGCGGAGGCGCGTTCTGCGAAAACATTTGAAAAGGTGGCTAATCTCACCGAGAAGAAGTGACCTTCGGAGGCACTGCGCCATGTGCTGCCAATGCTTGTACTTATCATAGCCTCCCGAGAGCTCAGGGCGCTCCTGCTAACAGAGGACTTAGAAAAGAACAAGGCAAGAGTCCCTAAGTCGAAGGCTGCAAAAACATTGCTCAGCCGGTCGCGGCACTGTGGGACTTGGACCTCCGTAGCCAGCGACGCTTTTATACATACATATCGGTGTGGGACAGTTTATGACCTACGCGACGCATACACACGGTCGAAACGAATATCCCATAGCGTTCTCTCTGAGCCAAACATCGCCATCGCGCGTCGGAGGGATGAAAATCTACAGGGATAATTCGGCCGACACGGCGATATGGTGGACGGGACAAGAAACAGATATTTCCGTTTATGGCAACGGCTCCGGCCGGGGTACTCTTGGGTATATCTTCCAGGACCTCTCTCACAGTTTATAGCTGTTTTTCTCACCCAACAAGTCACTGGGGGATTCTGAAACATTCTCAGACGGGTTGGCTACTTCGGTCCGCATCCACACGGGCCACGGATGACCAGACTGCTTTTAGAAACCGGATCTCCCCCTACCTTTGCCGCATTTTATCTTCTTACTTGGACTGCCGGAAATTCCTGTTAGCAGCCCAGATTCAGGAGGTTGCTGCCGGGGTTCCGCAGAGCTCTCTTTTCGGCCCTATTATTATCGGCCCTCCCTGGTTATTCGGAATTTGGTCTACGAGGGGTCCTGGGGTACGGTGGCATGCCCGACGAAGTTGAAACCATCGTCTACACGAATTACCTTGCGTTGTTACTCACCCCCCGACGGAAGACAACTTTGGAACCATTGGCGAATCTTGCGCTTATATACTCCTATGAGTGGATGGAGGAACACCGTCTTCAGCTAGCCCCTCAGAACACAAAAGCTCTTTACTCGACCAAACCAAAGGGAATTGGCAGGCCACTCAATTCTGATTAAGAAACAAGCAAAATAATTAGGGGTTAAACTGTACACTAACCTCACGGGAAGGCCACATGTCGCCCACGTGACAAAGAAAATGTTCAAGGTAGCCCTGAACCTTAGCTGAATTCTCCTTGCGAGAAGGTGGGGCATCGGAGGCCAGTACGGCACTTTATTATGGGGACACCTGGCCCTCGGCACGGCTCGCCACCGGCGGGCCCTCCGCGCGGCCCAGAGCGGCATGGGAATATGAGGGTGTGTTGCGGGTACCGCGGATACTGCCGACAAAGACACCCGCGGGCACTGGACACGCACACTATGCCCGACTTACAGCAACTCCTCTAACGTACTTTGCCACTAAGATATTTGCGGGTCACAGACAGCTCCAGCGCTATATGGTTAGTATTGGCACTGGTGATGCGTCTCAAGTGCGTCAGGCCAGCTTAACGGCGCCGATCACACAACGTTGTCGTAGAACTCTACAACGTGTCGTCAGTCATTGGAGATTGCGCTTGCCGGCAGCCACACCGCGGATACTGTGGCTCACAGAATGAAGACCGTCCTTGCCTGACTCGGGTGAGTAGCTTACCTGGACACTCTCATGCGGGAGAAGACACATTTGGAATAAAGTCGAAGAGCCCAAATTGGAGGTCAGGAGAAGTGTCCGAGGAAAGGAGCAACATGCAGCCAGGTCTTCAGCAGGGTCTCGACGTACCCCCCGTTTCTGGAACAAGCCTACCGAGAGATCCATGAGCATGTCAAAGTAAGAGACTTCCTCCACAATGGCCTCAAAGTAGTGCGACACAATTGCAAACCTTGAAGGGGTGCGGTGCGTGCCCGGGTTTTTTTTTGGAAACGGTAGAGCCCTTGAGGACGCTTTCTTCCACGTTGCTCTGGGTTCGGGTAAGGAGAGAGCTTTCAAGAAGACATGGACCGTATATAACCGGAAAAGTACACCCGGCGAACGCGCAAAGGCGCGACGGCCCGTGAGGGCTAGAAGAAAACCACAGTGCCTCGACAACTAAATACCAGCCTGATCGCTAACAACGGCATAGCACGATAAAAAAAAGACGGGAAAATTGTACATTGCTAGACGGTGACATATATATATATATATATATATATATATATATATATATATATATAGGGCAGTATCTAACTTGCGCCGCAGCGATTCGGTTCGCAAGTGTTTTCAAGACTTTAAGCATTTACCACTTAGGGATATTTACAGGGTAAAAATTGCCATGCTTGCATTTAAGATGTATAGAAGAGTTATTCCGGACGATGCTGCTTTTCCTATAAGAGCTGCTGTTAGACGCACAGCTCGACGTGCAACGGAATTTGTAAGGCTCTAAAGCAGTCCACTCGTCATGCTCTCGCATACACCCTGCCGACTATCTGGACCGAACTTCCCAAATAAATTCGTGTACTTACCTCAGTCAGATTATTTAAACGTGAGGTGAAAAAATGGGTAACAAGTAAAAACTCTAGTCAAAACTAGAGACCCGTCAATCGGTTGAAGAAAGCGTGTCACGTATGTGAACGGGAGAAGTTTTTAGCGATTTCAATTGTTAGTTTTTATATAGAGTGAGACATGTTAAAGTATGAAATAGATAAAGTTGGTGTTAATATACATTTTAAATATTTTTATATACGTGAACTTAAGCATTGTGAAATTGCGGTTCCGTGAATAAACCTCAAATTGAAAATATATATATATATTTTTTCCTTTTCACCTTTTCAAATGTAAGTGCTCCGGTAGTATCGGCAGCGATGTGAACCCGCGAAAATGTTGTCTGTTATAACGGGATATTTATAAACGTAAGCTTTAAAAACGGCAATTAATCTTTTGTTATGAAATATTCAATTTACATACACCTCTCGTGACCAAATACATGCGATTTTACTGTTCAGCTGCAAACTTGAAAACACGGCAGCGAATCGGACAGTCAAAGTTCGTTCTGCGTTCGGGCCCTCAGGTGTGGCGACTTGCACAGTAGAATCTTGGTTCAGGAGTTTCGGTTAGAGACTCGGTTTTGGTCGAAGAAGGATGCCCCTCGCTCAGGAAGGCCCTCTGCGCTTTACAACAATATATATACTTGCTCAAAGCTTACGTGTATCTGACCACACACCAAGAAAGGCTTTCTTATGTATACTTAGATGTTTGCTGGACCAGCAAAAGCGGTGTTAAGAAAGATTTTCTCAAACCGAGCCAGGACACTCGATGGGAAGTTTACTCTGCTCCACTGAGAAGGTCATCTTCACAAAAAGACCAGTTATCTTTCATCATGTCGTCGCTAGACCGCTTATTTCGATGGATACGTTGCATCCATTGCACGGCCGCATTGTGATGTTATAATACTCTCACGTAACTTCTCCGGGGTGACTTTCAGCAATCATTTAACGTCCACCGATTCACTCTCGCATTGCTTTAGAAGACTGACCCCAATAAATACAAATGTACTTCCTCGAAATTTTTAAACTCTGTTTTTCAAATATGAAGCTCCTGCAATGTGTATTACCTAAACTGCGCGACACCGGGCAGGCCAGCCAACGTAGCCCTTCGTAATATTCCTACGATGCAACACCTTGGAGAACGAGGCGAATTCGTCTTAAATGAGGCTAAGCAGAAGGGTCGCACGAGAAAATAAGAACGGCTGCAGTCGATAATATAGAGACAATACTAGCTGAGTTCCCTGGGACTTGGTATATAAGGACGTATTCCGGATCAATGTAGAGGCATCAATAGGAGTACAAGTAATTGTTCTCGGATATGAGCATCAAACGACAGTTTCTTGCTAAAATTGCGCCTTGCCTTACCATTACGCATCCACAGACAGCGCTATGTCTTTGGCGATAAGCCCTGGGTTCGATATTACATATCGTTTTGCAAGCACTTTTCCATAGATCTTAAGAAGAGACAGAAAAATAATGCGGCTAGGTTTAGTGGGTACGGGCATGCAAACCATCGTGTGCCGGATTCCACACGCCATCATGAGCTCAGAACCTGCACACCAGCCCTCTTCTCATAATGCGTGACTGCATCCCTCCTCATCTATATAAATAACCTGCCTAGCACTGTCAAGACCAATAAAATAATACTAAATTCAAATATACACTTACGAAGGTGCACAACATAGACTTAAAGCGCAAGATTGTCTGACACTCAAAAGAGAAGGGCCTTGTAACGAGGCAGATTTGCATTCAATTTGCTACACAGCCTCTATTAACCAGCTAGGGCTTCTTGTGGAGCGATTGCTGATAGTCAAGTTTGACGGCTTGCAATTCAGCTCCATCGAAGGAGACTACTCAGTATAGGGCCTGCGCGGAGAATCTCGATTCAACTACAATTTGCCCCAATAATCGCATTGCTTAGCCTTATGCGATACTTTCAGTCGATGCTGGCTCAGAGCTTTACCCTCCATATAATTTAGCACCATGCTCACGCACAACACTTTTCACATGGCTGTGGCGGCATTAATATGGTGTGTTCTACTAAGGCCAGTAGTAACCTGAATCTGAGAGGTCACGGCGACTTCCAGTCCTACCTGTTCAGGATCGGGAATGCTCCCAGCATTAACTGCATCTACTGCGGCGATAGACCAGAGGACATCCCAGAGCACACTATTCTGTGGTGCCCTGCATGGGCGGAGCAACGCGCACCCCTACGGCTTTTAATGAAGACTCTAGCTTTTAACCTACATGACATCTGCAAAAAAATGACGGAAGCACTCTCATACTGGAACATCATATCCAACGTTTTTAAAGCCATACTAGAAGAAAACATGAGCGTCAACCCCCTTAAACGCCCCTCCTCCCCATGGCTCCCAGGGAACACACGCGCCAGGAGTATTAGACCCCCTCCCCGCCGCGGTAACCGTGTGTGCAATCGCATTTTCTAGTTAGTTCTCTAAAACAAATTTTAAAAAACAAGCTGAATCTCGGTTATTAATTTAGAATCGGAGAGTTGGGCGAGGATCGGCCGTGTCGTGAAGCCAGTTAGCTCTCGTGACTGATGGCATGTAGAAATAATACTAAATAATGACTTTGAGAACTTTCGAAAATAGATCTCCCTTAAATTTGAAATCATTATTTTACCTAAAGCTCTTGGAATAAATATCTTATTAGGGAAGCTAGGTCTCTTAGTTCAGAGTCGCACCGCTGCATGCATGAACAAGCACCCCTATTACGCACATCTGTCAAAGTCATCGACCGCATCTCTCTGGCACTCAAACGCCAAATGTGTGCTCTGCAGGCACGTATCGACAAAGCCAATAAGTGAACCGCATGCGGTTAAAGGAAAACACTTGCAGTCAAGGGCAGATGAGATCTTTGTTGTATCGAAATGAAATCACCCATTTTCAATGTAATATATGTGTAAATGTGCATATATATAAACATATGTCTAATATATATATATATATATATATATATATATATATATATGCTTTATTAACGTATATATGTATGTATTTGTCTATACGTGCATATATATGCATATGAGCTTCGTTGCGGACGACTGCTTGCCGTTAAACATTGACAACAAAAAAAACCAAAACAAATGAAACAAAAGGAACGCCTTTCAAAGGCTAAACGACTTTACCGTGGCGCCAATCCAACACCTTTTGTTGACTAACGCGTAACAGCACTGACATCGGCATTGTTAAAACATGACCCTCATCATGGGGACGTAAACATCGTAAACGTCGGCTCGTAGATAGCCGAGCGCGGCAAGTCCAGTTTATATAGCGTATAAGCATGGCTAACCCGTCATTGTCTTTGAACGAGTTAAAATGAAAATAAAAACTAATATGAGTAGTGATACTAAGGTAAATAATGCATATATATATATATATATATATATATATATATATATAGTGTACAGGCCAAATGTATGTCCATAATGAGAACAATTATGGATACATTACCCATCACTCAACAATGCTGGATAGCTAAAAAAAAAAAAAAGGTCAGAGCTACACCACAGTACGTAGCTAAACTAGACAACAACGAGCAATACAAACGATGCGCTTACAAACAAATACATATACACGTGTACAAAACACTGATAAAAATAGTAATCATCTTCCTGACACAAGAAGTACAAGTATTTCGAGACACGAACAACGATGACGTGAAGGTCACAACCACAAGGTTGGTTGGAGGAGAGTTGATGCAACATTGGTTGACTGAAACTGATAGCGATTTAGTCCGAACGGAGCCGCTGTTTCTGCTCCTCAGCCATCATTGATAGCAACAACAACGACGCCGAAGACAACAACGGTGGCGTCGCAGGTGATGTCAAAGAGTGCGACCGCAGCTGTGACTGTATTCTTCGATTGTTACTGTAACTGTTGTCATTGCCACGGTGATTGTTGCTGTTGTTATTGCTGTCGTCGTCGTCGTCGTCTTGTTCGCTATTGCTACTGTTGCCGTTGTTGTCGTTGTTGTTGTTGTTGTTGCTGTCGTTGTTGTTGTTGTTGGTGCTATTGTTGATGCGGTTGTTCTGGTGGCTGTTTCGACGGTGGTACTGACTGCTAACAGTGTTAGCACTATAATCATACTCATCGTAATTACCATCATAATCAAAGTCTTTATCATGGTCTCTCGTTTTGGCACTCCTATTACCATGTCCGCTGTTAGCAGGCCTGTTGTCGTTCCTGTTCACGTTGTCACCCTGTTTCCTTCTGATGTTGCTATTGTTGTTTCTGTTGTTGTTGTTGTTGACGATATAGTCGTCGTCGACGTTGTTGTCGTTGTCGTGAATGTCGTTATTGTCGTTATTTCCGTTGTTGTTCCTATTCCTATTATGATTATCACTGTTATTGTCAGAGTTGATCCGGTTAAGATGGTAGTAGTCTGTGCGCAGACGCTCGGTGAGGGTCGCACGTTCTTTGAAGTCATCGAAGCGTGACACGTAAGCGTTCGAGTTCCAAGCCGAAAAGGGCGACGAACTGGAGGGCGAAGAGTGCCCATATCCACCACCACCACCAACGCCACTGCTGCTGTTGTTGCCAATAGCTGCGTTACCGTTGCTAGCGCCGGTCGTCGACGGAGTTCGATTGCGCATGACCGGTGGATGGTAGTCGGGGCCGGACATCGTCACGGTCGAATCGTCGGGCCCGAGCTGACGGTGAGCTTCGAAGCATAGTCCGCAATAGTATCGGAAACAGCTCGGATGGCGGCAAAACACCGATGTTGCCACACCACATCCCCTGCCAAACGACCACCGAAGCACAAAGCACGACAGACACGCACGTCAGTAAGCACAAGCAAAACATATCAGATATGACAGCCAAAACGCAGTGGAACACTGGTGATGCATCACAAATGTGCAAGCAGGAATTCTATTGTGTGTGTGTGTGTGCGTGCGTGCGCTATAGTGATACTGTTGGTACACATAAATGATATTCGTACAAGCTCGAAGATATATTAAAATAGCCTATACAATAGAAATAATGATACGATCCAATGTATTCTAGATATGATATATATAGTATATACATATACTAACTATGACGGTGTACAAACACACCGTCATCACCATCATTACTGTTGTCCTCGAACATCAATGAGAAGAGCTAATAATAGGTGCTCCTGGTATTTCCCTTGTGTGCCTCCATTACATATATTTGATATATCAATATCTACGCACCGAACAGAGCAGACACCTCCCTCGATGTAGGCGTCAAGTTGAACCGTCTTGGTGAAGCGAGGCGTAACGATTTGCACGAATTCTGCCAACACTGCCTCCCGGAAGGCCGTCGCAGTCTTGAACGTTACTCGCGCTGACCCATTTGGGTAACTAAAGAGTTGCCAGTTGAAGAAATCACATCATGCTATATTAGCAATCTATTTCCAAAAGTATGGCCGGCATACCTGCAATGTTCTATTTCCCATTTCTGCTTTTTGATCTCAAGAAGTAACCCCAGAAAGGCGGTATAGCGGTCACCCCGTTAACGAGCAAAAGCGGAGGACTAGAGGAGTGAGCTTGTAAACCCTACACTACCGTGGCTTTACCAACAACTACCCATGGGCATCATGTACTTTACCAGTTAATATCCTCTACAAAAAACGAATCTAATGTACCTCTTTTCCTTTCCCCTTTTGTTTTCCAAAAAAAAAGTGAATTGAGGCTTAAAATTTGTGCAAGCTCTTGCCCCCCTCGACCGCAAATATATTCACGTCCATGCCGCAAGTATGTCTACACATATGCCATCTGCAACACAAAAAACGATTCGACTCATCGGTCGGCAGTATCGGTCGGAACAAGTCAGTCGAACGCCGACCGCCGCCCCTACTTTCGCTGTCGTACCGGTTCTTGTCGCTGTCAATGCCGACGTACACGACGGGGCCAAATAGATCCGAGAACACCTGCTGGAGACCTTCGGCCGTGATCTCGCCAGTGAAGAGCGCCCACGAACACCGTGTTCTGTCGAAAGGCGGTGCGTAACACCCGACCACCTGGACCCCGCCCTCGGCCAGCGTTTTCGAGGTGACTGAGTTCCCCAGCCACATCGTCTGCGCTGCCCGGCGCTGCCGGTGGGCGGCGCGCCCCACTCGGATCGCTCAGCTGCGCTAACGTCGGCGCCCCCCGGCACCCGCGCCGTAGCCAGCGGCCACTCCCTGTCCTCGAGAGCCCAGGGTATAACCTGCGCGAGACGACCTCGGCCTCGCTTCGAGGGGACCTGCAGTCGAACGACGGTGACCGCCACCGAGAGAGACATTCTCAGTTAGACCGGAAGAAAACACATGCATATTATATACAGGCAGCAAGAGTGAATCCGAGAGAGTGAAACGAAGAGGAACAGTCAAGGGCAGCAGCGTGAGAGATGGGGAAAAGGCCCGAGGAGAGAGAAGAGAAACAAAGGCAAAACAGCAGAAATATAGGACACTATGAAACTCCATTAGTAGCCGGTTTCTGTATGGAATCTCCTTAAATACGAATACTCGTAGTGGTAATTATGATAGAAAATAATATTAGTATTATTATTATTGGTCATTAGGTCTTTAAGTATAATCGGTATTATAAATTGAAATTGAATTGAAATATATTCGGAGCTATAAGCTTTCTACTATAAGCTAATACCAACTTACGTAATAGAAATACTGTCCAGGCTGATCATTCTCGCAGCACTGAAGAAACGGCCTGATACGGGAATTGTCGTCGAAGACGAGGTACGCGTGACCCCGGGCGCGAATCTGTATGCTGAGCACGCCATAGCCGCGGAATAGGTTCTCAAGCGATTCGACAGTGGCGTCGTATGGAAGACCGCCAAGAAACACCTTCGGAGAAAATGACAACGACGGCGACATTGGTAGGACAGACAGCAGTAACGACAATGACTGTAGCAACAGCCAAAAAATGTACATATATTCGCTTTTTCTGTCTCCGGCTCTACTAGAACAGCGCAGGTGGGGCTCCCTTTTGCTTCGTGTTCTTGATCTGCGCCTGAACCTTTTCACTCGCTTTGATCCAAGTGTAAGCAACGTTATAGGCAGTCTATATATATATATATATATATATATATATATATATTATATATATATATATACTATATATATACATAGAATGTGTGCACTGGGAATATTACTCTATCTCGTATAGGGTGGGTTAGGACCACTTCAGCAGCGTGCCCCGGACGGACGCCGCGTTCCCGCGTTGGACGTCAAGGTCGAGACGCTGTCTCAAGAAAGCCGCAGATCTCTTGTCACCGGTTGCGAGGTTCAGCTGCTCGCCGACTCTGTGGAGAAGTTTGCGAGTGAGGTTGCCTGGGCCGCCCAAGGTCTCGAACGCTAGCGGTTGAAACTCATGTGGGTAACCTATTGAGGCGTATTTTGCGAGCTTCCTCGTCTCCGCTAGATTACCGGCGTGGCCTGTCGAGATCGCCCCGCCACCGACCATTGAAGGTGCTAATAAGTCGGTGACAGTGGCATCCCAGACAAGCATCTTGCCCCTACTGAAGGGGGTGAGAGTCATCCCATCCGGGCGCTTACCATCGTCGGCGTACAGGCCCTGGGGCTCTAGAATGCAGGGGAATCCAGTTGACCGAAGCGCTTGGCCAAAGGTGTCGTTAATGCCGGCATGTCTGGCCCGCCGTCCCGCACTCATAATACACGACAACCCGTGATGGGCTAATTTGTCAACGGGGTGGCCACATTTACACTGATGGGGGGATACCAGGTCACAACCGAGACGAAGACCTACCCCGATTCGGGTTGTTTTGTCGTCCAGGAGGGTGCCCACATGCAACCAGGCTCCAGAGCCTTTGGCAGCGACTGCTCGGAGGCGAGCCTTTGCGGGGTCGTCGATAGCGCCCGCAAGTAAGCCGCGGTACGCTTCGTCGTATAAGAATGTACTTCAGTCATGTTAGCTCAGAGGATTATCCGGAGCGCCCCTGCAAGCTGTCTTTAGCTCCTCGAACAGGCGTCTCTTGAGTTCCTTGTACTGACAAATCATATATATATATATATATATATATATATATATATATATATTGAAAGAGTGATACGGCGGTAGTTCGGTGCCCTAAGCAAAAAGTAACTAAGCAAGAAAAAATAAGATTGTTCTTTTTAGTCTCTTAAGGAAGTATAAAGTGTTGGCAGCACTTTATTCAGCGATGTTCGCAATGTTTAAACCCGTTGCTAAAAGGCAAAAGCCACGAGGAGAGTACGAACGGCAAATAATACTTGCTCTATTATTATATATATATATATAATAATATATATATATATAATATATATATAGATATGATATATATATATATATATATATATACCATAGATATATATATATATAAGCTATATTATATACTCTATAAATAATATATCGATCTATTAGAGATTCAAATTTAATATCTTATTATCTCTATATTATAAAATCCTCTCTATTATATATATTCTTTATATATATATATATATATATTTCTATTATATCTCTCTTCTATATATATATATATATATATATATATATAATATACAGTAACCGAATAACAACGACAGATTGTCCACCTTGTTGGCGTAGGTGGGTGATGCGTGATTCGGAGCTTTGAGGGTACCGCTCCAGCTGCGGGTGGGCACGCGCTGTTGAGCAGAACTGCGTCGCAACCTTGCCTCGAGATCTATGCGCTCGAGAGCCGCTTCGTTTGCGTCGATACTACGCATCGGACGTCGTGAGTTCTGCTGACGCTGCTGCTGCTGCTGTTGTTGCTGCAGCAGAAACAGCTGCTGTTGCTGCAGTTGTTGTAGCTGTTGTTGTTGCTGCTGGTGTCGAAGATCCCCGCGCACGAGTCTGTCGCCACCTGCTGTCCGTTGCTTACCATGTTCACCCGCGTCCGTTCCCGGATGGTCTCGATGCGGCTGTGACGAGGGCGACGCTAAGGAGGTCTCCCAGCTGGCCCTGCCACCTCGGAGTGTCTCCTCCCTGCAAACACACGCGCACCAATACGACTAGAAGATCATCGCGTATCGATAGACGTTAGCAATAATTGCTGATGTACACACTAACAATGAACCTCTGTACATTAGGAAGGGAGCAATGATTGCTGGGTGCACTCTAAAAATAAATCTCTGTATATTAGAAGGGAGCAGTGGTTGCTGGTGCACTCTAACAATAAACCTCTGTATATTAGAAGGGCTCTACTACGCGCTGCATCCCTAGTATAGGTTAGTGAGCGACGTAAACTACTAGCATTAATGCCCGTTATTCCCAGCAGCAGCAGTAGGCCAGTGGGTTGTCCAACCATTGCGTTGAACACCCGACATTCTCTGTGCACGGCAAATTGAACAGCGGCATGTTTTACATGGGTTTGTATGCATATGCTTCAACAGGAACCTTCAAAATGAGGTTTGTACACACACACACACACACCTGCACGCACACCCAAAATAGTATTGGCGATATTATCATCAGAAAAAAGCGCGAATTCGGATCTAAATGTAGTGTTTCAACGCCGGTAGGTTCGATTAGCAATTCAGGCCATAGAAAAAAAACATGCGCTTCTCTGGCAGATGCTAGTAACAATGCCTATGCAGAGAAGCATTTCACGTTCGCCGTTTCATACTATGTATGTATTAGAGGTTATTGGCTTAAGGTTTCGAAAAACACTGCTCAGTAAAAAATATATATATATATGTTGCCTATGTTTATCCATATTTTGCTCCATAGTCATCAATGCATCAATGTTGACTGCTTCTGCATGCCGTTTCTGTCGCCTCTAATCGTTTGCGCCGTACAGACTATATATATATATATATAGCATATCAATAAGCCATCACCATCTTGCTGATGCTGTCGCCAACCCTACTGGCACTTTCTATTGTGGCCTACCTGTGATCGCTGCGTCTACTTGACAGTGCCGAATCGACGGCGCTAAAACTGCCACGATGATTTGTGGGACTGGCCGGACCGAACAGGCCGAGTTCAAGCACCCGATCAAGGAACGCAAGATCGATCTCGCCTTTTTTCACTTGATAGGACGGGGGTGGAGTTTGGTTTCGGTTCATGAGCAGGTAGGTCGCCAGACTCATCGAAAATTGATTGAGAATTGCCTCTTTTCTCTCCCTGTCCTGCTCCTTATTCAGCTCCTGGATGTCATCGATGACCTGCTGCCGATGTGGCCTAGAGTGCATTGGATGCTGTGCCGCAGAATCCTGAAGGAAGACACAAATGATAGTATTCATCGTTGCCAAACTTACGGAAGATCTGGTTACTCGTAGTGCACAAACTCTTAGACAAAAGAACGGACAATAATACACAAGGCCACGAACAAATCAAAATCTGCAAAAGTCGGTGCCGCAGCTCATCACTTAGAACTTACTTCACAACGAAGTTGCTCAAAAGAGAGAGAGAGAGAGAAGAAGAAGAAGAAGAAAAAAACAAAAACGATGAATATTGTCTAGCCTGTGCTGCTGGCAATAAGGGTTGCAACTGCCCTTCAACCGAAGCGGGTATCGCGTTAAAAAAAACGGCTCTTTGAGAAAATCGGAAGCGGAGAGATGAGGCAAAACAAGTGAACAACCACTGAATGAGTACACCCTCATACAAGACAAAATTTAGGGGGTAAATTCGTCTTTGCCACAGCTAAAAGTAATGCTTCCGTTCACGAATCGATGAATGTAAATCAGGTTTTAGCGTTGAGAGACGGTCAACGCCTCCTAGCGGAAGCAACAGCCAGCGGTCTCTCTTCTGGCACGGTGCAGAGAGCGAGCTTACGGTACTAATAGCCCTGGAGGACATGGAAGGAGCTGAACGACTCGATAGAGTCCGACCCATCGTTCAAGTAGGGGAGGGGGCAAGGAGACCCCGGTCGCTTTCAAGGACAGCCCGGGGGCCTTTTTCTCGTCCCCAAACCTGGCAGAGTGATACCAGAACAACTCGTCCCCTTTTGTTGTCGTGGTGGAGAAAGTATTCTGGGAGGCTTAAAGGCGGGACGCCCAGTACACGAGGACACCACCGGCAAGTCACAGAGTTCGATTATGAGCCTAGTGCTCTAGAACTTGGCGTACGACGGGGTCCTAGAGATGTGGGACATACGGCGACTGGGCTCTTCTAGGGTCCAGAAAGAGAGTGTCCTGGACAGGCGACACTGGCAAGAGTGTCACGGTGGCAAATATTCAAGAACGAGGATCATGCTTTTCTCTAGGCACCGTTTTTCTCGAGACTTTTAAATAGTATAAACACAGCTAAGATACTGGCCAGCTGCCAGAAAGGGCCCTTGACATCTGACCAAAAGCCTGTCGAGAAAAGAGGGAAGTCCAAAGCAGCCACAAAGGATTGCCTTCCCGCGACGGTCGAACAATCAATGGCACTGTTTGTCGCTCTCACTTAAGCCGATTTGCACCTCTGCGATCTGCCTCAGGCACGGGTGCGCAATCCAAACGGCACAGAAGACAGTCAGTTAAAGCCGCCTATGTCGGACGACCATAGTCGAGACCCAGAGAGAGAACACCCAATGACGGGACGGAAGCACAAGTTGCGTCTGATGTATACGTTTATAATTTAACCCAACCTAGTTGTTAAAAAAACATAATAATAATCGAGGCTCTTCTGGTTCTGAAGAGTGCTTTTCTGGGACTTGCTCTGAAGAGTGCTTTTCTGGGACCTGCTCGCAGAAGAAAAAAGTGATATAAGGGATATTGGGCCTCAATGCAGCCCGCGAGACACCACTGCAGCTTGTCAGGCTGCACGTGAAGCATGGACGATCCACTAAGAGTGCGCGAAAAAGCAAAGGCGCGATGCTTAGGGAGCTAAAGATGCAATCTCTACTTCACCGCTTCCAGGAAGAGCCACAAAATTTCGAGTCCGACGCGATGTGAAAGAATACTGGCTTAATGGGCCTGTAAGTCCAAAAGAAGTCCCATTGCTAGCTGCTAGTGAGCTATGTGCACCAAGCATTCCCGTAATCTAAGATATAAAACAAGGCATTAACAGAAATGTATTAATTTAGATCATCTTTTTTCTCTCACCTCTCAAAATTTACATATTCATAAAACAATTGTGTTTTTGAGTCGATTGTAGACATTTAGACAAAAGCTTGACGCGCAGATTCGATTTCTCGAACAACACCCAACAGTAACTGGGAACCTTACACTATACGGCTGCGCCAGTGTGAAGGGTTGGATTAAAGATACAGTAGTAATAATTGTAGTTCATTCTTCCAACACGTATTTGTATCGTGCCAGTGCTGTTCTTTTTTGGTTCTGTGGATCTGGTTGAGTACTGTCCGACTTTGAAGCAGTGGTTATTGCTGCTTTGCTAAATGATGTCACATTTGTGTAGAAGCTAGGAGATCTTGGCCAGAAAAGACGTTGTTTTAAACGCAGCATAGCAAGTGAATTGGTTCACATGCGTATCCATACCTAAAACCTTGTAGACAATCTAAAACCGTTTTAGATATACGTGCTAAGTCCCGAGTCAGAACCCAATAAAAAATATCTCTTGGCTACTAATATGTTTTGCAAATGTTGACGCAGGAATTCGTATACATGTGGAATCTTAAACGAAAATATTTGGATTCCTCGGACTCATAATATGTTAAAAATAGCATTCTGGTCGTCTCAATAATGTCGATAAAAACTATACCAAACCAACATCTAAAGATATGCAATATATATATATATATATATATATATATATATACACTTATACAAGTATTATATGTATCTACTTTCAGCAATTACCTCTTCGTAATGGAAGCTCTCGTTCATCTGTCCGCAAAATGATCGTCGCAAAATGCACGACGGGCTCTGCCGCTCTGGGGAGCTTGAATCTGAAATTAAACAGAGTCGTGAACTAGACAAAACGCTGCTATAAACGTCGTAAAGTAAAATCAATGATCTAAAAGCCTGCGTTCTCAAACAAAAACTAGTCAAACATACATTTCGTTGCTATTAGGCCACTTGATACTGATATATATATATATATATATATATATATATATATATATATATACGGAACGGACAGAACTAAACTCAGAGCGGATTCCAGGAAAGACGCTGGTGCTTGGCTAAATGCCCTACTAAGCGCCCAGATGAGCATCTTGTTCGCCTCCAACGTTCGCATCTCTGCCGGCCTACGAAGCGCTCATAGTTCACCCGCGGAGATGTGCTTAGGGAGAATAGGTCGGTTCACCAGGTCACTACGACCTCTCCTGCATGCAAAGCGTCAGACTCCGATCTAGGCACGTTGCTCCTAACTACGCTCTGGCCGCCCGTGACCTCAGGCTCACGTGCATCCTCGAGACGTCGGAGCTGTGTGAAGAGCGACAACAGTAAACCAGACAGGACCATTCTCACTCCATTCGAAAGCGAAGTGGAGTGCTTCTTGAGATGCCACCGTAACCGGCGGCTCCCTGGCCCCCTCAGTGATGGGCCGCAGCTTTTCCCACACAGGCGTTTGAGTCAGGCCCGCCGAGGCTAGCAAGCCTCGGAAACACGTGGCCATAGGCCATCGGCATCGGATTTTTGAATATTTGCAAATGAAACCGCCGGGAGACCGCGCTCCACCGCCGGATGATTAATTAAACACCTTGAGGAAAGGACACCCTCACCCTCGGCACAGGAAAGAAATGATCTGACGAGTACCTACGACAGAGACTCGTAGCACCAACACAAAACGTCTAACGGGACAAGAGCCGCGGCAATTTTAGGCACTCCGTTGAGCTGGGCTAAGCCCGGGTTAGAGAGCTAACACTAAGAACTGTACGCGTTTACAGGAGGCAAATATTTCCACTAGTGGTTAACGAATACATGCATACATAGAATGCGTTAATGTTCATTAGATCAGAACAGATTAATAAACATATATATATATATATATATATATACTGGAATTGACGTTGCAAAACTATCACAAGAGCGCATATATATGCATTTAGATGATATCGTGCCACAGGCAACTTAGCCCATTAGCGTATCCCACGAGCCCACGAGCGTCTAAAATGTGGTTGTCAAAGCGTTAAAAAAATTATATATATATTATATATATATATATATATATATATATATAATATATATATATATATATATATATATATATATATATATATATATATATATATATATATATATATATATAAGCATATTGCATGCGTGTCTACACACCTGAACATGCGTATTCAGACGACTGAAACTCGGACGTGGACCGTGTGTCGTAGTTGTCCTCGATACGTCGTGGCGTCACGCTCGGCGAGTCGTACAACGGCTCGAACGAGGCGTGAGATCTGCGTCTGGTGAACACTGCGTTTGACGCGTTTGGCAAGCTTCGCGCGTCGTGGTCGTCGTAGACCGTCATAGACTCACGTCGGTCCTTCACGCTGGTCACAGCGCCTGCAACTGTGGCTGTTACAGCTGTCGGCGTTGCAACAGCCGGCAGAATCGTCCACCCCGCGTCCGGGTCAACCGTGGTCGGCGACTCGCTGGATCCGTCGAGGCTGGCAGACTCCTCGTCTGGCAGCTCCCAGGACAACTCATCCGAATTCTCTGTTGCCAAACCACTGGTGTTTGCTTTCGGCGCCGAGCGCGTGCACGCGAACGTCGATCTCTCGCTCTGGCTGACATTGTCAACGCTACCGCCATAGCCGCCGCCGCCGCCTGCAGGCGTATCGATACGCCACAATGAGTCTCCTCCCCGCCGCCCGCCCGGCACTGCTGGCGGCAGGCCCGAAGGGAACGGTAGCAGGGGAGACTCGATTGAAGGATCTGATCGAACTCTATAGATAGGCAGATCGTCGTCTAGCGAGTCACTCCGCGAAGCTCGGATTGTGGACTGTTGTTGTTGTTGTTGTCTTTGGTGCCGTTGTTGCTGATACTGTGGTTGTTGTTGTTGCTGCTGCTGCTGCTCTTTCGAATAATCTTCTGGCCGAGACCAAGTTGTCCACAAACTCTGTCGGTCAGTCATGTCCTCATTCAGTTTTGCGCCGCCACCAGGCAACGACAACAACACGCCGAAGAACACAGTGAAGGTGTCGTTACCGCCGAAACCGGGCTGAAGCAAGTCACGTCACGATAGACTGTCGTAACTTGTCACCTCAGTAGCTCAGTTGGCTCAGTCGGCAAACGGAAAAAAAACGGGCGAAATACGGCGCAGAAGGGCGAAGAAACCTACTCTCCTACGATTGTCCACGTGGTCGTCGTTTCAAAATGGTGTCGTTTTGATATTCTCGTAGCCGTCGTCGTCGTCGTCGTTTTCGGCGGCTGTAGTTCGCTGCAGTTGAAAGAACATCAATTGTGAACGTACGTTACCCCAACGGCGGTTTCGATACTGCTACTATCGTCGAAGGGCTGGCCGCGTCGTCATCATTTCTGGATCACGCTTGACACGGACGTTTGCAGGGCATGTGTCGGCGCTGCGGTTTTGCGTCCACGTTTTTGCGCATGGCTCACAGACCGCGAGTGCCTCCTACGTGCATTAGCAGCAGCAGCTGTAGCAGCAGCAACAACAACAACACATTCCTAGTGTTGGGTCAACACATTAGGAAAGGGTTGCGCAAACGTGCAATCTCATCACTGCCACATGGCATCGACACGTCACTGTGCTATGGACTCTTACTGCCTTTCAGACTTTCTGCCGCTGGCATATAGAGTTAGAGAGTGTCAAAAGGAGCAGGAAGGAGGGAGGGAGGGAGGGAGAGAGAGAGAGAGAGCGTGCGTGCGTGCATCAAAGCGAGCGATAGAGAAACCTTCGCATTATTATAATGTTTGTGCGGTAGGCATTCCTGATCATCTCGGATGGAATGTTGGCGATGCGTTACAAGGCAGTAGTACTGCAGCTGCGTTGTGCACCGGCGAGAACGCTATATGTGCTTGGTGGTACTTCTATTGCTCTACTTCTATACACGTGATTGTTGTCGTGATTTCAGACAACAAGCATAAGCATAGAACTGGGTCATCGTTAGTTAGATCAGACAGAGATAGGGCTAGCTTACCTGACTCGACGGACGAAATCAAGACTGAACAGTAGAGCGCATTCCTTATAGTTTTTTACTAGTCGCATCATCGTCAGCATAATCACTCATCTGACCAACAATGTACACGGAACGTAACAGTTATGGAACAACGGTTAGATTAGAATCACTAGCGTAGGTTGGTCGCAGGCAGAGTCGCAGAACATGTAGATTCGGAAAAACGAAGAAACTCTCTTGAGCTATTAAGGAGCTGCTTCCACGCCGTGTCTGTTGCTTTGGAATACTGAGTCCTATATACCTGTATGTCGGTACCGCAAAGTTATTGAGGGATATCGCAACGTACGAAGGACATTATGGGCGACCGACGCGAAGCAATGCAGCTGATGTCATTGGCCTTTTGTAGAGGAAACACGACTTCTATTGTAAGCGTCGTGGGCTCACACAAAATAACCTGGCAAGAGTGAACACGTTCATTTATCACAATTGTTAGAATTTAACACTAGGAAAATAAAAATTGGTATATATATATATATATTGTATACTTTACCCAATCTGGTAATCTGGTGTGAAAATAAATCCCTGATATATACATATATATATATATATATATATATATATTATATATATTAGCAAATTCCAACATCATCTACCGTTCTACAACAAAAACAAAAGGTACTGCGTTTCAATACGAGATCATTGCTTGAAAATGAACGGGAGAGCACTCAAGGTAGTCAACAATTTTACTAATCTAGGGGTATCCTTTTCGAAGTAATGCCAAAGCAATTACTGCCGATCCTGTGGGGGGGGGGGGGAGGAACACGGTTTTAGTGGGTGTTAGTCCTACACGCTAGCTGACCGTGACGCATGTGCATTAGTATTTCCGAAACCTCCCAAATAAAAAAAATACGGGGGTCATCCTTATCTCCAGACTCTCGTTCAACACAAGAATTGCGGCTACTCTTACCTTGGTCTCTTTCTGGCATTCGATTCATTCGAAAACACTGTTCACTCAAACACATGTGGTGATGGTATCCGTGCCATATCACTCGACAAACTAGTGCTCGGTTTTTTGGGCTTCTCTTTTCCATTTGTCCGAGCAAAACGCTGGTCCGTCTGTATAGTTATTGCTTCGCAAACTTCACGTTGCGTGTTTCCCGAAACTTTCTATATACTCTGAGAACGGTTCCACTAAGTGGTAATCCGTCTAAGGCAAAATCCTCTGTAAGAGCTTCGTTCGCGACATAATTCAAGAGCGAATGTAGCAGATGCCTTTTTGGGTAGACCTAGCACGCGCTTAATATAAAATGCCTTTAGAGCGTCTAGCCTTTTCAGATCACTAATAGTGAGAAAAAGTGCTATTGCAGGCAGGCCGTATCGTATAATGGAGAACATTTTTAGCCTGAATATGTTTAGCACTGTCTTCAGGTCTCAAACTTCACCGAAAAGCATGACAGTTGCTATTGCCCTGGCTAGTATTATCTCGACATGTTTGCTAAAAGAGAGTCTTGGTGTCAATGTAACGCCGAGGTAAGGAAAGTGGCTGACGATCTCCAGTGCAGTGCCATTCATTTTGATGCGGCGGTTGGCTGCGGCGTATGCCTCCCTCGGCTAAAGCGAAGGACTTTTGTGTTAGCTATGTTGATTGTGAGCCGGTTCTCTTTGCACCAATTAACTGTTTTGTTGGGAAATACTGCAGATATTCACGCGACTTTGCGATGACTAGATCATCTGCGTAGAAGGCGTGCGGAGCTTTCGCTTCGAGTAGACGATCCGATAGGGTTGCTATGTACATTATAAAAAGAAACGGGCTAGCAGGAGCTTCTTGGGCCAATCCTATCGTTTGCGTAATGGTGTCGTTGTTGTAATATCTCCGTTCTTAACTATGATGGAGTTATAGTGAAGAATGTCCCGGACAAGCTTGTACATTGCTCCGCGTATTAAAAAATTGCTACGAATGAATCTCTAAAAGACGGTCCCTTGGAACAGAGTCAAATGCGGTCTTAAAATCAATGAATGCTGTATACGTTATTTCTTTACTTTGGCGACGTCGTTCCACACAGTTCAGCAGAAGGTTGAGAGCATCTTCGGTTGATCGCCCGGGAAGGAATCCGTGTTGCTCAACGGATAGCTTTACTTTAGCGCTGTTATATAACCTTGACACTACGAGTGATATAAGAATTTTGTACAGAGTGCTCGTCAGTGCGACCCCTCGGTAATTTGTCGGCTCAGTAGCGTCTCCCTTCCGCTTATATATTAGGTTTAAGAAACTCTTATTCCACTCTTTAGCTATCTTGCCTTGATTGAGGCAGTTATTATAAAGATTTGTTAAGACTGGACATATGACATTAAGACTTTGATCTTAAGTGTTTATAGAATATCTGGTCCGGTCCTGCAGATTTATGGTTTTTCTTTGCCTTGATTGCTTGCATACTTCCGCTTCAGCTAAAAAATATAAACGGTCCTGGATATTTCATGTCGGGCAGTGTCGCCTCCCTCCTTAATAAGCTTGTAGAAAGCTTGCCACTCCTCGTCGTTAATTAGCGAGTTAGCTTCTTTGGGTCTCTTGGGTGGGAGCAGGTTTCTTCACACTATTTTGTATTAATGGCAGGCGTTGATTTTCTTCGTAATGGCGCTTCTTAGTGTGCTTCATTTTCCGAAACACCCGCTCATCTCTGCGAGTTGGCTAAGTCCATAGGGGTTCTTGTCGTCATGGCTGCATATAATGCGCTTTATCTCGTGACATTCAGCGTCAAACCAGGCTTTGGGTGTGTTTGGTTTCGCCGATCGTCTTGTAGTAGCTGATACGTCAATTGCCCATCGTATCGTCTTTTCGGTGGTGTTGATGTCGTCATCGGGTCCCATGAGTTGTATGGCCTGTTGGAGCATGTGCGCGTTTATTGTACGGCTCAACTGTGGCATAGGTGCCACTGCTGTTGGGCTTTGAGTGCGCGTTAGCTCAAATCGTACTTGACAATGCTTTCGGCGGGCTGAAGGTGTGGACCTAACTTCACTAACAATTGTTCCCGGCTAGCACGCTGACGATAACACAATGTTGACAGCACTTGAGCCGTTCCAGCTTAGGTATGTAGCGACATTACGGTCGTTCTCTATTTGAGATCCTAGTTATTTTATGCCTGCCGTTGTGTGTATGTTTTGTGGCGTTTGCGTCTCCTGCGACTATGATGTGCTCATTCGAGTTTACGCATAGCATGACGCATTCTCCTTATTGACGTAACACATCTGTAGACTTGCTTTTCTGGTAGGCGATATATACATATTACATACATATTGTTTATTTCGCAATAACTTTGCATTTCAAGATGGTACATGATTACAATACAATATATATATATATATATATACATATTAGGTCGTTGATTCTAACACAATTTCTCGCGATGTACACCGTAATAGCCGGGTCCACTCAGTGGGTCTTACCGCTATACAGAAGACCCATTTTGGTCGCCCTCTGCCCTGCGATTTCACTACTTGACTGTGGAAAACTTTATGGTTTGGAAAAAGGTTGTGATTTGTGTCTACTACAAAGGTCTCGGTTAAAAACATCAAATCGGCATTCGTAAAAAGTTGTTCTCCGTCTAACGCGCGTATCGAATCAAGGGATTCTACATTCCACAATAGACACTTTGATCTATATTGTTGTGGTCGGTTGTTTGTCTGTTTCCGGTAGTAGCTGGCTTAGAGGTGGTGTTTTGTGTCATGTTGTACTCGACATATCGTCGTCGTCATTCTCATACGGGCGACTACGTTTTCCTTCCGATTCATATGCAGTTCGCACGGCTCCAGCTACTCTGTATGGCTTCAACTGACCCCGATAGGGACGAAAATAAGTCCCCGCGGGCCATACTGCTGGGTCGAGCAGTTCCTCGAAGTTCCGCGGCGTTAACTTGGACGTGAAAGCTGTTGTAGTACGCCTGATTGAGTCCTGTCAGTTTTGTTATCGTTTCGTCTGCATCTGTACCTATGATACGGGTGACGTAGTCCTTTAGCACGTCTGACAAATGTGACAGCTGGAGTCGGCTGACAAATAAGGCTTTAGATGCGCGGACGTTCGGGGATATCGTGGTCTTCCACATCTCTAAGATGTGTCATCCTGTTAGTGCCGGTTGTCGCGCGTGCTACACAGTCTCCTGCTCCGTCCTTCTGCTATGCGTTGTTCTGACGTGTGCTTCCCCTCTCCGCATTGATGTGCGCACGTTCTACTGTAGGTCGTTGTGAGAGCGCCGGCGACGTGGGGTGTCGGCTGCTAAAGTTGGGAGTGTACGTGCCTAAGTGCTTTGTTGATGTAGATGAGAGTGGTGGGCGTGTGGATGAGTGGCTTAATGAGTGGCTATGAGTGGGGTGATTTATATCAGCTGATTTCGGTACAACGTTGGTCATATTGATATTGGTCAGCTTCTTTGTGAGCTCGACTATCCGCCAATTTAGGATTTGTAGTTTAATGGCGCAGTTGGTTTAACTGTTATACCGTTGGCCACCGCAAGCAAAACCTTCTTCCAAAAATAAACCGTAAAACTGTTTTCAGACGCAAAGCTTACGCTGAGAGAACGAATGTTCGATTTCGAAAGTTTAAGAACGTCCGGCGTTACTGGCCCGCTTGTTTACAAGTGGACCGGTGGCATTGGCTGCCCAGCGCAGTTGAGCCAGTGTATATAATTTCAGTATATATACCCTGCAATTGTACATAGTTCGTGCTGTCACGGTACTCAACGCATTTGAAGTGTATATACTTGTGTGTATATCTGTCATACACCACAAGCAGTGGTTAGGGGCGGTAGCAGACAGCCTGTAAGTGCAAGTAGCCGGCGGTGCTGGGGTAACGCCTCGGACTTCGGCCAGGCAGGCCGAGTTCAAATCCTAGCGGAAACTTTTTAACAATGTTTCATTCGCCCTCAGAGGACCCCGATAAGCGCGGGCGCGCGGCCCCCAAGCTATCACCGAAGAGGAAGACGGCGGGCCGCAATCAACGGGCCCCCCTGACAGCCTTTCCGACGTCGCGGAACTGACAAGAGCTTTGTCAGCGGACACAAAAATCTGGATACGACCGTGAAGATCCTGGCGAAGCAACTGCGGGCGGCTGTAAAAAGAGCCCAAGTAGCCCTTAACAGGCCAGATGGAGCGGATGCAGGCACCAAAACGGAAAGAAACACAACGGACTCGGTATGCTAAAACCCTCAGATGGCTTTGCCCTGGAAAGGCAGGCTGAAAGGATCAATCAAATGATTGAGGGGCGTGACACCGAAGAGGATCTCAAATGCCTCCTCTCAGAAGACTGGCCACTAGCTGCCTACACGAGGGTAACAACCCTTGGAGCCAGTATAACAAGGGGTAGTCCCCTCCGGGTGCTTGTGGCCAGAGAGGGGGACGCCTCCCACAGTGTCACTTGAAGGAACATGGCCAGCCAATTCCAGAGCATTGCCGAGGAGGCCGGGAGCAAAACAGGTGTGGTCCTGTCTCGCCAAATAGCAGAGTCGGGAGATGATGAGGAGACCAGGGCGCTGGTGGCACTCCAGCTCCCCAAGGACGCTATGCTGCTGCAGCATAAGAATCTCCTGGAACAAGCGGTAATAAAGGCAGAGGCCCTCATGGGCTTAGAAGACCTACCGCCGATCCCTTGCTTCATGACCAGTAAGGGAGAGCGGAGGGGAGTCGGCAAGCTCCTCGAGTGCCTGGCACGCACTCACGGGCTGCGCCAAGCAGTCACCCCTGTAGCGGGGAAACGGGCTGCCGCAGCTGCGAAAAGCAGCTCGTCCACGTAGGCGACTACTCTCGTGGTCAAAATGTAAGTGGTCGTAAGGTAATGATTTTGAGGTATTGGGCGTGAAGGTTAATAAAATAACTTCATTTTGGCGAATTCTCTTCTAAGCGACCATGTAGCATCTTCTGACCGGCCTTACGAGTTCTTCGAAAGAAGCAGAATTTTCTCACGAACACGGCGGTGTGTTTAGCTTCTATATAGGGAACCTGGTTGTC
>QVRM01004834.1:0-49821 GCA_003439945.1 Dermanyssus gallinae
TCTCTCTCTCTCTCTCTCTCATCTGCATTCCCGTGTAAGCGGGCTCTCACTACGACATAAGGATGTTGTTGTCCGTTACCATTGTGTTACTACTATGTTATCTTCGTCGCAAATTGCAAGGAAAGGCGGAACGAATCGATAGAGTAGATAGGAGTAGCGGGATAACCAAGGATGACCGAATTGCTCGTGGTGATGTACACCAAGCCAACGAACTACTTCAACACAGGCTAATAACAAGGCCTAGTTAACAAGTCGTTAAACAAGACTTAGTTGACCTAATAAGAAGTGTTTGTTGGGAACCTGGCCTAGACGCGGACAGTTCCGTCCTCATTTACTCACTACTACTACGACGACGACGACGAATACAGACTGAGACAAGTGTCAAACTGTCGGCCCGCCATTGCAATGATCTCTCTCTCGCAAATTTTGTTCTGATCACGCTGTAGGCTACGCTGTTCGGTTGTTTCGTTCGGCTAGTTCCCTGCTAAAATTATTGATTATTATACTATTGTGTCATATTGTTTGTAGTATTATTTTTATTTTGTTTCTTAGCCGCCTCTAAGGTACGCTGACGCGTCTAGGTCTAGCAATACACTTAGGCTCAATAATCAATCATTCGCATTAATCAAATTTTGCACATACTCGTAAGCGTTATGTACCTTCTTAACCGTTTAGGCAGGCGTTAGTTACCGAAGCCTTTAGAACTGGTTCGCAGCTTTGGCCGGCGTCCGTGTCCTCATAGGTAACCTAAGGTGGTGTGAAGAAGTTGCTTTAAACATGATTCCTAATTAGACGCTTTGGGCTTCTGGCCACGGTTCGGGTCACGCCAACGCGCGGGTACGCAACGGCGGCAAGCCTTTCCAGCGAAATGAATGGCTGGCATTCCTTTTCTTTCGGGCAGCAGTTACACTTCGTTGTACTTGCTCCGATGTTCCGTAGCTCAAGATATGCCTGCAGGACAATTTCTAGACGTCAAAAAAAAGGCTTCAATCAAATCGTTGGTTGGTGTTAGACGACCAGGCCTGAAACGGGGCCCCGGGACGAAGTGTTTGAAATGAAGTTAAGTTTCAACCGAGCTTGCCCGATGCCGTCGTTCTCACGTTCTCACAATTAGTTGGCGTTGTTGTTGTTGTTGTTGTGTTGCTGGGTTGGGTTAGGTTAGACCAGGACCCGTTTGCGGCTGTCACTGCTTCTGCAAGGCCTTCCCGGGACACTCCCCGGGTGACGCACCAAGCCAAGCCAAGCAGACAGAAAGATAAATAGCCAGATAGATAGAATGATGGAAGGATCATCGGTGCCGAACTCGCCGAATGCGGCAACACGGTGAAAGGTGGTTAGCCTACCGAGCCTGTGTAGACTGCTCGACGAGAAGGACGCGCTCGAGGCTCTCTGACTGTAATCGAATAATGAAAAACGGGGCGGGACGCCGCTGCGAAGCTACCGACGAAGTTGTAGAGTTGTAGTCGAGAAATTGTCGAGTCTGTGACGCAGTCTGTGAAGCAACAGTGTTAGTAGCCAGTCGACGTAAAAGCAGCCGCAGCCGTAGAACCGGTCGGCGTAGTCGTAACGTTGTGCGTAACGGTAGTTGTAAGGAAGGGGCTGTAACTAGCTTAGCGGCGCCAAAGTCACGCCGCCGAAATCAGCCGCCATCAAGAACTCCAAGCAGACACAATCGCGGCGGGGAGCGGCGAGAATTACTCCAACTCCGAACGTAGTGGGACAACATGGTTGACATTCTGCACTCACATAGGTTGTGTGTGGCGTCCTGTGTCGTGCCGCCGGAGCCGGGCGGGTGGCACTGGAGCCACTGGAGCTCATGTCTGCATGTTAGACTCACTGTCTGACTGAATGACTCTGTAATCCTGGTTGGCATGACGAACTGACTGTGTGATCGAAACGGAATCGGGTGTGTGTCTTTTGGCCATTTCGACTTCGGCAGACGGTTGGCCACCAACCAATCAACCAATCAACCAACCAACCACCAGCTAGGCCGACTACAGTGTTGACGGCTTGATGTTGGCGGTTCCAGTACACCGCGCTCTCAAGTATCGCTCACTGTACGGCGGTCGTAGCTGCATTTTCCGAATCCGAATTCGATTGCTGATGATGACACGGCACTTGCGTTGCGCGCTTTTGTCGGCCTCGACTTCGATTCGGAAAAGCGAACCGAGAGTCCAAATTGTCGCTTCGTACCGTGTCGCACCTCCCGCTCCTGGACGGGTGGGTAGAGCTTGTTCGAGCAAATGAACCTTCCAAATTGTGTGTGTGTGTTTTTTTTCTAATTTGATGGTGTGACATGCACGCCTTCTATTGCTCCGATTGCTTCAATGCACACTGATGTCGCCGCTGAGAAGAGCCTGGAATACCGAATGTGCGACGTTTCAACGAAACCTTCCACAGTCCGTATTGGTTAAGAGAAACACTTGTTGGACTAAGTAGGAATGGACAGTGACGTGGACAGTGCCAGTCCGCCGACTCTGGTGGTGATGGTGTAGGTTGATTTTGATGGCCGTCGCTAGCCAGCACTTCGACAGCAAGACTTCAGAATTGTCGAAACCGATTGACGTTGGGGGGAAGACGCCGGCTGCAATAGCGGCAATGGCGGCGGCTGCGGGCGGAGAATATACTGGGGAGGCCAGAGAACAGAGAGAAAGAGAGTCTCGGTGAGAGCTACACGAGTTATGAGGTACACTCATTCATTCACTCACTCACATACACACGCACGCACGTACACCATTGCGCGCGTGGAGCGGACGGGAAGGGGCATAGGAGGCAATAGAGAGAGTCAGACGCCAAGGTATGTATGTATATGCATGTATGTTCGTTGCGTGTTTGTATGTATGTACGTATAGATTTTATTTATGTATGTATGTGCATGCACAATATGTTTAGCAGCAAGCTGCTGATGCTGATGCTGCCAGCAAACTTGTCTCTCTCTACCTAGCTTTGACACGAGAGCGAGTTCCTTGAGCTTGAACCGGGTCTGCACGCAATCATTGCGATGCATCGCTGACACTAGTGTGCCGAAACAATATATAAAAGAGAGCACGCACGCTTCTAACGATGCCACGTCCGACCTTGAGCACGACCTTGAACAAAACAAGGAGTCTCTTGAGGAGGGGGAGTTTTTCGATCATTTTTCGATCGATTGGTGTCCGTGTCCAGCCAAAAATGGTTTTGGTTGGACATGGCCAATCGATTGGGAGGCATTAGATTGAGTCGGTTGGTTGCATCGAATCATCAATAGGCAAGCGAATAGTAAAGAAGAGGAATAACTCAGTTCGTTCATTTCTGAAAATATTGCGGGCAATATGTGGTTTCCCAATATGGATCACCTACTTTCTGTGGCGTCTCTTCTGTCGTGTTGCGGTCGTGGTCATTTTTTAGTAATTGCTCTTAATTAGGTTCATGTTGTTGTTATTGTTGTTGCTGGTGGTGCTGTTGTTGTTGATGTCGGTTAAATTGCTGCCACTCAGCAGCACCCTTTTGCTACATACACATCTATGGTACGTATTTACAAAATCTACAACGCGTTTTTTTCCATATCACTCAGAAACATCTGTCATTCGTGTAATACCGTCAGTATCATTGTCATACTTCGTTTCGTCATTGGGACTGCACAAGGTATCATCCTCTTGCCTTGTGCACTTGTGTAATAGTTACACACCTGGATTATGTTGCAATAACAATAGCAATTTTAATAGCAATGCGAATAGTAATAATACAATAGTGTCGTTTTCACGAATGCCGGCATCACCGTATCTACAAATTCGGTAAGATTGAAATAGTAAAATAACGCTACTCATCATCTGTACAGCTCCGCCTCGCATATTCAGGACGGTCGGTGACGCGAGAGCTGTGCCCTTGCCTACACAAATCCAAGTTCTTCATATATATATATATATATATATATATATGGCAATTCTCACAGTTGAGGGTACATGTCCAGCACGTGCGTTCTGGCACGACGGCTTAGTCCGACATGTGTAGCGACAGTGAGACAACTTGAATTTCTTTCTATTACTACTACTTCTATTATTATTTTTATCATTATTATTCCGCTCGTTCTGTCTGAGAGCGCACCTAGATCTTCAGGTTTCCAGCGATTGAGGACTGATCTACAACATCGTTGCACCTTTCGTCAGGCCCCTTTTGTGTCTTTCTCGTCTGGCTTCTGTACGACGCTGTCTATGTACATAGACGTTCGTCAATGCGTCGTTTGATGGTTGATACTAACGATTTCGCGCTGATGCTATTTGAAGGTGACCACCAACTAGTTCGTTAACGATGCAGAGGACCTCATTTTTTCCTTCATCTTCTCGCACTTCTTCCCTTCTCCATCCCTGTTATATATCACTGCTGACGAGTGCAACAGCACATCGATCTATCTATCTACCTGACTGTCTCTCAGTCTGCTTATGCGTCTTTCCGTCTTTCCTATAAGTTATTGTGACAAAACGTGTCGCTACAACGAGGCGGCATAAAGTGTTCTGTCACAATCGTCGGGCTGTTGCTGTTGCTACTGCTGCCAACTGGTTGGTATTTTCGTCGTCGTCGTCGTCGTGGTCGTCGCCCACCGTTGTGGAAGGCCTCCTAGAGGGCGTAAGGCTTTTGTCATACAACGTCCGCCTCGTGATGGTATGCCTGGTAGAGTGAAGGAGCACAAGCTGATGATGACGCAGTGGCCCCTCCCATCGTTGATGCTGCTGCTGTTGCAGCCCCCGATGATGATGAGGTCGATGAAGAGGACGTCGGAACCGCCAACGGGTTAAGGCTGAGATTGAGGCCGGGCAGCTCAACTGGCCGCCCGTGGTTGTAGCCGAGCGTGGCTGGCGAGAGGCCGGCGCCAACAATCACGTGGTTGTTGTTGTTGTTATTGTTGTTGTTGCCGCCGCCGCTTGTTGAGCCCCTGAAGATGCTGTTGGCGCCCCCCGCAGATGCTGTTACCGCCCCCGCAAGGATCTCCGCCAGGGCCGAGCAACGTGCTGGTTCCGCCAAGGCCGCCACCGCAGCCGACGCCCATGGATGCAAGGTTGGACGCCATGCCGCCGGCTGAACTCATCGGGCCCATGGCCATCATTGAGCCGAGATGGGGTGCGTCGCTTCGGTGAGCGCCGAGGGGCAATGGCGTTGGTCGTTGTAGTGGTGGCAGGGGTGGGGGTGGCGGTGGTGGTGGTGGTGGTGATGATGACGAGGAGCCAACCACGACTCCGTCGACTGCCGTTGTACAGCCACCGCCCCCCGCCGCTGTCAGGCCGTTCAAGTTCAATCCACCCGAGAACGAATCTGCCCCTCCGACTACTGGCCCGCGTTTATTTGGCCGGCCTCCACAAAGGCGACACAGAACGGGTTACCTGCAATCGCGAAGCGGCGCGCGGCCATATCAAGTTACTACGAGGCGCGCCAAAATGACTGCTATTATACATATAGCGCGCGGACAACATCATCATCATATAACGACGGTGCGATTAGTGCGGCACCGTCGCACCGTGTTATATGTATATGCTGTTTGTTGCTGCCTAGACACCGTATTTTCAGCGTTTCCCCTTTACATTTATGTTGGTCTACAGACCTACAGAGTTAGGTACCTTGTGTACACGTGTATATGTGTAATTCATACATCTTCATAAGTATGTATAAATGTGCTGTTGAGCAGCACCTCTTTAAGCACCGCAGCCAGAAAAAAAATAGGACACCCCCATGTGCTCGTTAGCGCTCGATAAATTACTATTCGTAGCAATAATAACTGGTTAACATAGAGACATCTAGCTGCACTTACGTTGAGGGACAATCTCTCTCTGCACTTATTTTACGAGCATCTAACGCTAACGGAGTCTCCTATTTACCATAAATTCTATGATTTCCTATCAGGCGATGCCATTGTCATTGTTGTTTAAAGGTTTGACTTGCATATGTAGTATGTTATGTGTATTTGATCAACATAATTATACGATTTCGAATTTCGAAATGATTATCATGCATGGGTTATACCTAATCTATCTGGAAAACGAATGACTTGCACAAGGTGTTGGCAAATTGCACACATGTATGATTGGCACGTTTAAACTTACCTAAGGTGAGTAAACGCAGTGCAATTTGGCAGATATCCGTACAAGGCAATAATACATTTCAAATTATTATTATTATTATTGAGGTAAGGTATCTCGTAATAATAACAATACAATCGTGATTACAATTTGATATAAAAATATACCTTAAAACGATTCTCGTTCAAATAACTATAATAAACACAGTATTATATTTAGCTATAAAAAAAAGTCACTCAATAAAATAACCTGATACTAGTTCTGACTCGCCTTCAACAAAATCAAAAGAAATTTGATCTAACTCTGCTAATATTACAATTCTCTACACTATAAAAATAAAATTATTATTTCTAAATATATTATAGAATATTTATGTATTTTTATTTGTATTTTTTCTTTTAGAGCCGTGTTCCTTACCTGTGACGTTTGACGATTGCGTAGCTAATGAAGAGAAACACCATGATCGTCCAATTGGAACACCCCACACTGGGTGGACACACCGAACTCAGGCCCGGGCTGGCATCGTGTTGCATTGCAGCGGGCTTCTCACCTTAAATAGTGCAAATATAGTTCATAGAGATGAGTCGCTGGGTCTATCTCCTCCAATTCGTTACATATATATATATATATATATATATATATATATATATATATAAGCAATGCCGGCACCTGATGGGTAAGAATATGATTAAATTAATGGTGACGTATTAGTGCACTTCAAAAGTTATCGCGGCAGCAGGTTTGCCTATTTCCTCGGTTTTGGGCTTGGCTCAAAAAGCGACGAGCTAAGCTGGCGAGCGGAGATGTCGCATCGAGAGAAATTCCAGGTGGCGAACTCAGGGATTGAGAGAGATAGAGGGTGATCAAGACTTAGAGAGACAGAGAGTTTATGTGTGTGTGAGAGAGAGAGAAAACGAGATGTATGGGGAAAGGGTGGATGAGGCTGGTAGGGAGCAAAGGAAACAACCACTACGATAGTAGCTTTGGCCGCTTTTTGCGTCTGTCGATCTGCTTGTGTGTTGAAGCGGCCATGGACGACAATTCACTCATCGACGGCATAGCGATGTTGCGATTCGTACGCCCGCGATCGGAAGTCGTTCGGGAGCAGAAGAAGAAGCAGAAGAAAAAGAAAAAGGGAAAGAAGCGGAAGAAGTAAGAGAAGCACCACAAAGTTGGACAGATATTGCCCCGTGTTCGGTCAATAAACATGATGACGGAACCAAACAGGTCCCCGGGCTCGACCAACCCTTCGACTTCGGCCAATCCTTCCTGGCCTGGTCGAGGACGAAAACTGAGTAGCAAGCGCTACTTAGTATCCTCCCAGCCGTCCACACCACCACCACCACCACTGCCCATAATATGGTAGTCATTGCACTAATACTCGTATTGGGTAGTAGCCGTGTTGTAGTCGCCGCCATCAGTGCCATCGACGTCGTTTACACGCACAGATAAACAGGAGCAGTCTCAGCTCCCGGGTGTCAACTTCCATTGCGGCTCCATCGACGGGATGAGATTCCACCGAAGCTGGCTGGTCGGTCGGTCGGTAGTTCGGTCGACGATTAACCGTTCGCCGCTAAACAACCGCTTGAGTTTTTTTCCCGAGGGGACGACAGTACTCGGAGTACGAGAGAAAATCGCAGAAGCATAACAAGAGCGATAGGGCTGACTAGCGACAGATAAAGAGCGAAAAGGCACAGGACTACAACAAGACGAGACTAAAAAGCACAACGCGTCGACGACCGATGCTGTGAATCGTTCTTCTTGTGTGGGTTTTGTTGCCCTTTCTGTCCGAGTTTGCTCAAACACGGTCATCGGTTCGACTTGTTTGCTTGGTAATTGTCGCGGGATTGCCGGGAAACAATACAATAGCTCGTCTAAAACAACAAAGTTAATATTGAATACAAAAGGGAAATGGCAAAATTAAGAAAAGAAAAAGGCATAGATGGAGAAGAGAAGTGTGCAGCAGCAGCATCATCATCACCACCACTATATAAGGGTTGTCTCGCTGTCACGAAAGACTTCACCGTCTCTTGTATCCCACACTACTACGCTTGCATTCTTACAACCCCCCCCGTTATTTTTTGTGCACTGCTTGCAACTGGCCTCCTAGATTTGCCGTTCCTCCTCCTCTAGCCGGTCGCTTTTCTGCTTCGGCCTACCGACGTAGCGCAAAAGCAACAAGCAGAAAAGAGAAGATACTAAGCGCTTTTTGCTATCACACTGCCTTGCACTTCAAAAGTAAGTGGGCAAAGCGGCATTAGCGGTTTCAGCAATGGCCCTCGTCTCGCGTGTTTAGACGTCACGCAACGGCAGTCAAGGAACAGCAAGCGTATTTGGAGAGATGATCATGTTAAAGCGTGTATGGCTATATATATGTATATATATATATATAATATTGCAATGAATTATTAATCATTTACAATACGTTTGCACACTCGGCAGTGCTCGTCTTGCGTCGGCCGGGAATCGAACCCGGGCCACCCGCGTGGCAGGCGAGTTTTATATGTATATATATATATATATAGGCGAGCACTGCCGAGTGTGCAAACGTATTGTAAATGATTAATAAATCATCACAATATTTTCTATATATAAATATATATGTTTTATTGCAGCGATTTCAAGTCTACATTCGGATAAATTTTCGTTGGCGGTGGGTTACCTATGCGGGTTACGAAATGTAACAGTGTTAGGTTATCCAAAAAAATGAATCTATATGCATATATGCAGCCTATGCAAGTTCACTTTGCATATATATATATATATATATATATAAAGTGCGTAAACTTTCAATCTGCACTTGTCCAAAAGAGTAAACCCGGAAGCGATCCGTTACTGGGCACTGCGGCACCCCACTAATGAAACGGCCAAATTTTCAAGTAGAATCACATCCTCTCAATGCCGAGTCGTCATACTCTAGCGTCGGGACTGTCTTGAGGCTGGCTACCTTCGACAGAAGCTTTTCATAACATTGACGGGAAGCGTGCTGCCCCGTGGCAGCAAGAGCCGACCACTCTTTCCGACTCATCCTCGTATATACGCAGGATGTACGCAGGACATACGCGTACACATGAACAATAGCAGGGTAGCAGGGCAGAAACCAAAGGCAGGCATTCAAATGTGATGTAGCGTACGCCACGGGCCCTATAGGGCTTGCACTATGCGAGCCGTCCTAGCAGTGGTGACGCCGCTCACGTTGTTGTTGTTGCTGTTGTTGTTGCTGCTGCTGTCGTCCCCGTCCTTGTCCTGAGACGGCCTCAGGACAAGACCGCATTCAGGAAGAGTTTTCCTTGAAGCGAAGGCGAAGAAGGCGAAACTCTGCGAAAGCAGGTATGCCGTAGACAAATATCGTGCATGGAGCGTCTGTCTAACCTGAGGAATAGTCGTTATAGTATGCGTGGGTGTTGCTGCTTTTGCTGTTTGTTGTAACTTGTGCCGCTGGTGGCCGCCAAAGCGTCGGCGCCGTCCGCTTCGCCGTCAAGTGGAAACTGAGCGCAGCAAAAGCGGTTTGTTCTCGCCTCAGCCTTGGCACACGTCGGAAACAATGAACGCAAGTGAGACTAGATCACAGACACCGTAGCTTCCGCGAAGGTCTTCCTCGCTTTGTCTTCGTTCTAGGCCGTTCTCCTTCTTCCTGTTGCCCTTCTCGTTCGACCCTCCTTAACCACGCATCGTACCAAGGCGTTATATTAGCAGTAGTAGTAGTAGTAGTAGAAGTAGTATTAGTAGTAGAAGTTGTTGTTGTTATAATACGAGAAGCGGTGCTAGTAGAAGTTCAACTGCTACCAGCTCATCGTGTCTGATGCGCTACCGCCTAGATTACCAGGTTCTGTTCGTTCCCAACGCGTCTCGCACTAGCGGCTCTTGTAAGTGATCACCAGTAGCCAGTAGCCACTATGAGCCAACCACCTCCGATGGCGGAGCCTAAAGCCGACTCTAGGCGCCAGCCCCAATCCCCCGCCGAGGTCTTCCCGAGTCAAGGGGCACACCACGAGCTCTGTCTCTACTACTACTACAACTACTACTACTGCTGCTGTTGTAACTGGTGATGCTGCTGCTGCTGCTTCGTGTACGACACCGATCGAGCGACGATAAAGGACGATGAACGGAGGAACGAACCAAACTGGCTGCTCCGGCGGGGGCGGCTGCGGCTACGGCAGGGCGGTATTGCTTAACGGATTGGCGAGCTCATTCGACCTGAAGTGCTTCGTCTTCTGACTTCGCTGACCACATGGCTGATCGGCAACGAGAGGAAAGCATACGCGCGCGCGGCGCAATCCCTCATGACGCGTTCCTCTTTCTCTATACACGTATCTCACCTATACTTGCCTACCAACTACGGTTACTACTACAACTACCCCTTCTTCCCCAACACACTGTTTGCTACTAGTCGTGCCTCCACACAGCCCTCGCATCCCGCTCTACCCAGAAACAACGGCGCCTTCTTTTCTGATGTGCTTTCTTCGGCACCCGGCCGGATCAGTTCCCCTCCTCTGCTTCCGCTAGCTGGACTGAGCCGGGGAGCTGCCCTGGCCTGGGCAAATCGAGCTAGAGGCCGATCTCGGCTACCACCACCGCCACCACCACTACTTTACGCCTTAGTGAACAGGCCGCATATTGCTGCAGATGAGTGAGGCAAGCTTCGTGTGGCCGCTCGTTCGGATTCGCCGAAGACGAATGATGGCTTCGCCTAATGGCGACGATAACAACAACAACCGGACTTCGGATTCCGGACACGACGAAGGTGATGCCGCCGCTCAAAGTGTTTGGCGACAGGTTTGCCGAGAAAAGTCATTAGCAGCTCAACCCAATTTGACTTCAAGCTTTGAAGAAAGCGCGCGTTCGTACGAAACCAACGAAACCAATGTCTTTTGTCGTGTCGTATGCACAACGGATGAGTTTGTCCTGGCAATTCGACAATCGGTACTTGAACGGAACGTGACAATAACCCTATCCGAGGTGTTGACCCTTCCTGCGTTGTTTATACAGGGGTGTGTTCCTTTCGATTCTGATAATGGTTTACGTATCGAGGCAAAAAACGTAGCTGTAAGATCTTTATAGTAATACACGTGTAGCCTACCTGTTTGTGTACTCCGTTGTACTATTTGCTTCAAATTTTGAAATCGTTTATAGATGAGTAATGGCTCAGAACTATTCGAATTTTTGAGTCTCTATTTCACACTCGCAATCAGGGGTAACCAAATTAGACGCATGTTTAGAGCAAGGGCACAATTCCAACGTAGCATATTTTGCTTTGAAAATCGTCCCGTTTAGATGTGTTCCGATCTGGACACGCCTCATTAAAACGATATTTGTTAAGATTTGTACATCTGTTGTTTGGCTCTGAGTTTTAGCGGTGCCAGTTTATGAAATGGCACCCATAATCTATACTGGATCGCTTCCGTCGTAGCCCCAGTAGTTTATCGTTGCAAGAGTCCGGCGGCTAGGGCTCGTACTATTCTGCAAAATGAAGCCTCGACTGGTGGTAGATGCATAAATACACGCATATATATTCACACACGTGTATATATACGAGGCATAGATGCTTTTTGTTACTCTACATGGAACTCTACTGTTTCAACAACGACGGACTACACCGGAACTGTATGACCATGGATGGCTGGGACGCGCCTACAGCCTGGAGGATAGAAACCATGCCAACCCGACGCCGTGTCCTGTCTCCCATCTTTTGTTGGTTTACGCTGTTTTTCCCCGCCTAGTCTCAACGTTCTCTTGTTTCATCTCTTTACTCTTCGCGTCTCCCGTCAACGGCAGCGGGTCTCCGTTTCCGTCGATAGGGGGGGTGGGAGCTCTGGCCGGCTAAATGGAAAAGACAAACAAGGATATCGTGGCCTTCGTCTCGACAAGCTCATTCCGGATCTGGCCGGGCCGGCATCTTGCTAAGCCAAACACCGACATAGAAGAGGAATAGCATTTTTTCTCCCCCCTCTCCCCCATCTCTCTCTCTCTATATATATATATATATATATATATATATATACATGTTCCGTTCGTCAAAATCAATACCGCTATCGATCGCCACATCGTGGCCGACCTACCGCCCGGTGGGGGTGTCAGCAAATAGGCGCCACCTTCCATACACACACTCACTACCACTACCTCCTGCATACGCGCACAACTTTGGTGTTCTCGTTAGTAAACGTTTTCTCCAAGATGCTTCTCGTATATATATATATATATATAGCACAGAAGAGAGAAGGAAGCATAGAGACATAGACCTCAAACGCAAAAGAGAGAGAAACTGCGCAATATATAGATAAATAACAGCCCGTTAAGTCGTTGTCTGTTCGCGCAAGGCCTAATAGGACTATCCGTTTGTCGTTGTAGTGCCTTTTTTGAAGTAGTTGACGCCCCTGTGTTGCACACAGGCGTAACAATGCTTTCGTTTTGGCTGTCTTACCGCAAATAACGTAATCCACAATGCCGATTTTTACCGCACCAATTTTCGGCAGCACTGCGTCTGTCTTTCTCGTCGATTCTTTCGCTCTATCGCTTTCACTGCTATCTATCTTACTCACACTGCGAGGCGAATGGCAATACTGGCTCGGCAAACGAATTGGACGAGTTCGCCATCTTAACGAGGAAATTCGACCTCACGTCTTGTCACCTCGTATGCTCGTAGGGTTTACCGGTACGTCTTACAAGTGGGGTTACGCGACTAACTATGTTTAAAAACGCCTGATTTTTGGAACAGTCTGTAGCAATGCTCGGCTCAACATGAATTCATAGTTTTATCTGCAAACGATAACATGAAGAGGCAGAATAGATTGTATTCTAACGACCGGGACTGTGAGGCGGCGTATCTGAATTGTAGGAAAGACATAAGTCAATTTCCCCAGTTTCTTACGGGTGTACAAAAGTATCCGCGTATCGGAGCATTGTGATATTTGAGGCTAACGACTCTTCTGTTAACCAGTTTGGGCTGCCTAGTCAACGGAGCCAAGTCCACTTGGAGCTGCAGAGCTCTCTGATTTCACACGCCATATTGAAAGTGTGCTATCGGCGGCGCCAGATCAGACCATTATCATTGCTTTCGCAGGCAATCATTCCCCAAACGTATTTAATACTTTGCTCAACTTTCTGCATAAGCTGGGCGCTCTCGGCATTCTAGGAGGCAACGCAGCTGCCAGACGTGGAGAATAACTAACACAATTTTTGAGCCTTGCAATTATATATATATATATATATATATATATATATATATATATATATATATATGTTTCCATCAATAAATACTGTCAAGTTAAAAGGTTTGGTAGACCAGACTGAGCTCAAAGGTGTTCCACCATTAGAAGAAACAAGCCTCTCACGTTAGTTGCGTCAAGTATGTTTGATACAGCGTTAGTTGTGCACCAGGGGGAAGATGTCTTCCAGTTCGTTCGAGACTGACGCTTATCTGTACTAGATGCATATTATATTGGTTTGCATGCATTTACATTTAGAATGCAATACATGCTAAGTGAACCTGTTTTGCCAATCTTTCTTATAGCGATAATTTAGAGACATGTACGCCTAAATATATATATATATATATATATATATATATATATATATACAAGTTTAGCACAGTAGCACACTGTTTTGGTCGCGTTGCCGATATATATATATATATATATATCAGAATTTAACGTTGGAGATCGGCAATTGCCAGCTAAAGGTATGAGCGATCGATGGAGATATCTTGGAGTCGACTTTGACAGCAATGGCAGAGTTGACTCCACCAAGGATATACTCCTTAACTTACTCAACAGACTCACGATAGCTCCCCTTAAACCCCACCAAAGACTCATATTTTTGAAAGACTTTCTCATTCCCCGTCTCCTATATAAACTGGTCTCCGGTCCCAGACCATCTTACGCACTCCTTAGTGACCTAGATAAAGAGATCAGAAAGGTTGTTAAGTCGAAATGGCTTAAGATCGAAAACTCGGTGCCGAACGCCTACCTGTACACGCACACAGCACACGGCGGTCTGGACATCCCCTGCCTCCAAACATTCATTCCCAGAATCCGCCTCTCCCGCCTGACAGCACTACAACACTCCACGCACCTTGGGGTCCAATGGATGCTAACCACCGAGCACTTTAAAAAAGATCTTGCGAAAACAAGACTTCTTTGCGAGCGCTTGGGAACCTCCATTGAGACCGGTACACAAGAGACCGATTACTGGTCTCAACAACTACACAACACGTTCGATGGGGCACATTTTAAAAAAGCACACGAAACGCCCTTTGTACATTACTGGATTAAGGGTATGCCCTACCTATCTGGTAAGGAGTATTTAAACCTACTAAAGCTCAGGATCAACGCACTACCAACGCGTGCCAGATTGGCCAGGGGACGCCCGGGCTACAACAAACGTTGTAGGCACGGGTGTCATGCGCCTGAGACGTTGGCTCATGTCGCTCAGATGTGCGATATAACACACAAACAAATCATAAAGAGACATGACGACGTCTGTGATCGCGTGGCGCGTCTTCTCCGCGAAAGGGGTCATGAGGTGGTTCGTGAGCGAGTATTCCGTCGACCGGGCGTACCGGGTCTAAAGCCCGACCTCGTAATAACAACACCTACCGAGGTCTGGGTTTTAGATGCCGAGGTTTGCGGCCCGAACCGGGACCTGGCAAAAGCACGGCAAGACAAGATCGCCAAATATGACGTCGAGTTCCTAAGAGCGGCGCTCCCCTACCCGCAAAAACCTCGCAGATTCGGATGCATCACTATCTCTATGAGTGGTGTATGGGACTCCGAATCTGCGAGGACGCTCTTGGGGCTCGGCGTCACGAAGAGGAATCTTATGGATCTTACCGTTTTAACTTTGCAAGGAACCTTGAGGATATATCGCTCGCACCGGGTCCATAAGAGCGGGGGCTACCATCAAGCAAGGACACGGACAACTGACTCTTAACTTCACGTGACACCTTTTTACCACCATTTTTATTAAGGCGAGCACTGCCGAGTGTGCAAACGTATTGTAAATGATTAATAAATCATCACAATATTTTCTATATATAGAAAACGTAAATAATTGTCGAAAGGGAAGCACAAAAGATCATACATCTCATGAAAGACCTCATTGCCATTATCGTCGATGTCATTATAAGGGATGATCATGCATTATTCGGACATGCAGAAACTTGTGCTCTTTATTTTTTCAATTTCGGCATTTTATTTATCATAAAAGTAAGCCCAAAAGATTAGTTCAACAGTAAATGGTTCTAGATTTGAGCCCACTACGGTCGAATGCGTGACGATGGCCTTCCCGTATATACCTTACACATTTTCTACACAATCATCATGTCTGAGGTTGTGCGCATTTGCTAGCATAGAGAACCCAGGCCAGTCTACCGACACCTATTGAAAGCGGATCTCTGTGAGGAAAATTACATTTCCCTGCTTGGCCGTCATTTTTGCCGCATGACGAGACCAGTAACTCCTAGAATCGAGGACGAGAACAGATCTACCAATAACAGACACGGCGCCGTACCCCCAAATATGATTAACGGAGAACAATTCCTACCCAGATGTCGAACACATCAGTTAAAACAAGGCCCCCTCCTGGCCATGCTTAAGCCACGTAAGTTTGAGTGAGCTTACTCCATGCTCAACGTAAGCCTGCAGCAAAATTGTATTTGGTTGCGAATCTGCTGTAGAAACAGGTTCTACAGTTATGAGATCAAATGGTAACTATCGAAATTAAAAATTCACTTAAAAGACATATAGCTCTGCGGTGTGTGTGTGTGTGTGTGCAGACGATATATCGATATGATTATATTCAAAACAAAAGAAACAAACGACTAAAGAAAGAACGACATTTGTTTATAAAACGTTTGTCTGATAAACCTAGCGATAGGGACTATTTGCCTGATGCCGTCGATAGTATACGTCCGGTAGAATGTACAGGCGCATCGGACAGCTAGGGAGGAGGGAGAGAGTTATAGAGATGAAAGAGGAAAAACGGAAGAGAGATAAAGGGGAGGAAGGGAGGAAAGAAAGGAGCAAGCCAGTGAGCAAGAGAAGGCACTTCAGTCGCAGCTTCAGCATTAGCCGAATCTTGCCTTGAATTCGTCCCGAATGCTTTCCCCGGTCGAGCCCGGTGGCGTGGTGGCTTAAGTCTGCGCCTCGCAACCAGAGGAGACACATAGGCGCGCGGGGGTTTGAGCCCCATCGTTTTGTATTTATAGGGGTCGTCCGTCTATGAACCAATGTGAAAAACAGTTCCGTGGACGACGTTCAATCTTGACTGAGGGTCAGCCCGAAAACTTTACTTTACTTTGCTTCCCCCCCCCCCCCGAAACGACTCGAGCTGGTGAGAGCAGATATGGCATGACGGGGGGAGGGGGCACCACACCTTATAGCATGGTGTGCACTTGTTTTTTTTTTCTGGGAGGTTTCGGGAATGCATGATGCACATGCGCCGCTAGCAGCCTGCGTGACTAGTGTGAGACTCGCAAACCCACTAAACCCAGATTCCTCCCCACCCCCCCAGGCTCGGTATTACTTTGGCATTACATCGAAGTTGGTACGAAGAAGGTACATGGTGTGCACTTACCGGCAACGACGTGCACCGATATGCTGACCGGCTCGGCGTTGGCTGGACCGCACGTGTAGTTGCCCGAATCGAGCACGAGCGCCCGCCGAATGTACAGTCGGCTGACAGTCGTATCGGCACTCGTCTTCTGCAAGGTGATCTCGCCCTTCTGCGGCATGTAGTTGATCATCTTGTCGTTGTGGTACCAGAACACGAACGGCGGAGGCTCGGCACTTTGGCTGATCGTGCACGTCAGGTTTATCGTGCTGCCTGTCCGGATAAACATCTCCGGGCCTCCCTCGATGCGCGCTTTCGCCACTGCAAATAAACAAATTGCCATCGCCATCACCGCAAGCAAGCAACAAACAAGAACATCAGGCGATCGCCGCCATCACCGCACGACGTACCATTAGTCATAGCAGCCATCGTGCATCATTCAACCTACGCGACAGTACAACGCGGGGTTTGTCTGTGTGTCTGTCTGTATTTGTGTGTGTACACATGTACGTTTCTACATACATATGTTTGTACACATATGCATGCATGTGATACATATATTTGTTCATCTATGTATTTGTGTATACCTTTATTCAGCCATCTGCAAATCGTTCGAGAAAAAAACCGTCGCTTTGCAAGAGTGCATGCATGCACTGTGCAGTTCAGTCAAATGCCCGACTTTTAGACGTCATGACCGTTCCCGGCAAGAAATGACGCAACACATACGTCCATGTATAAACATTCATTCATCATAAAGTCTATGAATGCCCGTCAACATTTAATAAAACGTTTCGGAATCCCACACGTTGGCCGAAGTTTTACCAGCGCAACACAAATACGTGGCATTTGGTTCCTTGTTCTCTCCGGCGTTGGCAATCGGCCTGAATGTTTAGTACTTGCTCAAATGTGTCCCCGCCATTCTATCGTTATTTAAGAACGACCGCTTTTAGACTACGTGTCTGAGGGGACACAACGTGCGTGTCTAGTTTTCTGTCTATATTTCTAGTTTAAAGTAGCCATTCGTAAGCTATTCGGTACACATAGGAGAGAGGAAAAAAAGCGGCAAGCGAGTAAATCAAGAAGCACTCATATTTGCGTAGAGGGCTCTCATAGAAGTATGACTACAAGATGAGAATTGCGCCGACGAATATGTCCAGCGTTCGACCAGTAAAGAGTTTCGAGGTCCGTTCGACCTCGAAAAAGCTGTGGCTTAAGGCGGGAGTCTATTTGGATGGTTAGGAGCCGCTTTTCAGAACCGCCGGTCGTGTTTCGTCGTGTGCCGTCCCGCGTATTCATCGATAAGGTCACGGCACGTACGGAGTGCTCTGCATGCGTACGCTCGCGTGCAAGCCTGGGTATGTGTGTGTATCTGAGATGTGACGATCATAAAACGCGGTGCCAACAAAAACTGTGCTCACGACTTAAGCGTGCCAACGACAAGGCCAGGGCCAGAGCACGAGAGTCTATGGTCGCACTGCTGCTTAGAAGCGTTCAGTAAAAAGTCAAGGACTTTGCAAACGTCGCCGCCGATCTGTCAAGCCGTCGCCCCTTAGTTGGCGGCCGGAAGGCAAGGCCCGGCGCCGGGAAGGGGGGGGGGGAGCGGGAGGTTGGTGAGCTCTCAGAAGAGCTCGCTCGGCGCCGGCCCTAGGCGGAGCCACCGGTAAGCCACCTCAGCGTGGCCCCTTTGTCCAATCATCGTTGCTTCTATGGAAAACCAACCATGTCGGTACTACCGAGCGCTTGCTTGAGTTGAAAACAAAAAGGCAAACGGCCGAACTTACGAAGCTCTCCAGACGATGACGACGGCGGCGGCGCGTCGAGTCGATTCCCTCCAGCCATCCAAACCTGCAGCAGGAAAACACGGCGTGCGGCATATGTGCAGCTCAAGCGACTCAATTGAAGAAAGTAAATAGGGAAATAAGTGAGAGAGGCATGAAGCTATGCGTGAGGGAAGGCAAGGTTGTTTTGGCCCTAGTGTAGTAGCAGTGAATCCAGCAGTGAAGGCAGCAGTGGTACCAGTAGTAGTTGTAGTAGTAGTAGTAGAAGTAGTCGTAGTAAAAGAAGCCGTAGCGGCGGGGCCTATGGTAGCCCTTCTCTGCCGTTCCATTCAACGTATGCAGAGTGCGTTCCCGTTCCCGTGCGCTTCTACCGCCCTCGGACCGCTATCGCCTTCTTCGTCGTCGTCGTCTTTGTCGTCGTCTCTTACTTGTGCGAAGTTTCAGCCACAGCTCAGTCGCAGCTGAAACAGCTAGCGTCTGCAATGGTCGCAGTGCTGGCAGAAGCAGTTAGGTTGTCGTCGGGCTCGTCGTCAACGTCATCTAGGTGCCCTTGCGTACGTCGCTGGGTCGACACTCCTTTTCCAGCCCGCCCGTCCGTCCGCCGGCCATCTAGCAAGCGTTCCAGAGCGGCGGGACAGCAGCAAAACCCATCGAGTGGAATTTATGTTTATTATGCTCTCCCACCTCCGTGCACCTCATGTGGGGGTGGCCCTCGTTCGTATTCTACTATCAGCCGGCTGCCTCCTTCACTACAGGAAAGGAGGGAGGCGGGGCGAGCGGGGGGGTCGTGGGGGGGGGTGGTGTGCCAGCAAGAGGGGGTAGCAGACTACCTCGCGCCAACTGCCTCTTTAGCTTCATCACTTCGTTATCGTTCCTGTCTGCGCCTTCTCCCCCTCTTGATTCCCTGCCGGCTTCTTCTCCTCGTCTTCTCTGGCCTGGCAAGCGTTTACTTCGCTGCCGTTTACGAAAACGGCAGCTCCATTTCCAGCCTGCAGCATATACAGCAACATATGCCTGCTGTCCCATTCGGAATATGCATCTGCATAGCTGCTTCTGCCGTCTTGAAGAGGAAACCTCACTTGTGTGGGGGTACGACACCTTTTTGCTGCTACTGCGGCTGCTACTACAACAAATGCCACTACAATTACTTCGAGTCAGACAGTCGGACAGATGCTGAAGTGTTGTCGTGCTACGCCACAGATACACATATAGAGCACATGGTGGGCGCTATGCCTTCAACGACTCCAACGTGAACTCGACTTAACACCCTGACGTACGAATGCTCTCGACAATGCGGCGCTACTTTGCTTGCTGCAGCGCGTGTACAATGTACGATTGGATATATGTCTCCTGCCGTACGTCGGGCGATGACAAGGAACTTCCTTCACGGACTGCTTGGGCACGTGTAGAGCACTTCTGCTAGTTTTGCTTCTATCTACAGGCTGCCCGCCCTACTATCTCTTGTGAGATCAACTCTAGCGCCGTCTGCGTTGCTGATCGCTAGATTGTTTTGAGATGCAAAATGCTTTAAGCCATAGTCAAGTAAATGACATACGGAATTCTACGAAAAACAGTCAAGTGACTTACTAGTCTCCGAAGGTATGCAAAAATCCACCCACAGCTCAAAAACCTTCAACAAATGGGTCGATAAAATGATGTCTGCTCCACGCCGTAGTTCGGATTCGGGCTTCGTATATCAACTTTTGCAGATAGTTTCGTCCCGGCCAGTAAAACTGGTTTCCACGTCAAATTATGTGTTGATCTTTGATCGACCCAAAGAACTTCGTCTCACCAAAGCCGAACGGACACGAGTACCTATAGGAGCCTAAATACTTGGTTTGGCAGTTGTGCCGCTTCGCGGTATTGTAAGCAAGTGCGAGAACGATACGAAATTCGATGTTATTGATTGGTCTAACTGTGCTAGGCAAAACAATCATGTGACAGGCACTGCAGCTTCTGCTGGGTGGATGACGAAGCGCAGCAGAGTAGAGCATTGCAGAAACTTCAATAAACAACGTCAAAAGTTTACATTTGCAATGACGCTCCTAGCTTTGAGAGCTTTTCCATCATTTGTGCCCGCATTGAGCGGGCTCTCAGTCCTTTGGATGCCAGCAAGAATGCACTACGATCTAGATCTCTAGGATATCAATTGCATTTAGAGTATGCCGGCCCGTTTGCGTGTCGCAGTGCGTCAAGCGTGCGGTTAGGAAGAACTACTAAGAACTACAAAGGGCATACGATACCCGCCAGAGCTTTGCTGTCATTTTGTGCATTGAGTGCACGTGGATGGGTGGGTGGGGGTGTGTGTGTGTCTCGGCGTATGTATGCTAAATTGTGAACATGCTTGAGCGTCGAGACAAGAGCCTACCGAGTACGGTGAGGTTGACAAAGTACGAGATCTTCGGATCTGATGAAACTTGGCACTCGTAGACGCCGGCGTCACTCATCTGCACGTACTTAATCTGCAGCGCCCAGTCATGGTTATCGACGTGCATAGTCTGGAAGCGGTCGTCGGCCGTAAACGTGTCCATGCCGACGGTTAACACGTGTCCATCTCGACGCCGTATCCATAACACCTGTAACAAATAGTGTGTCGTAGAGCATTAGTCCTTGTTATTTGAAGTAGCACAAGCAGTAGTTGCAGTAAGAATAGACACCAACAACCAAGGGAGAATTTCTTATTATCGTCCGGGAACACAGCGGACATCGCAAGCACATATACACAGATGTCGTTGCAACGACTAAACACAGTAGAGAAACACCCGCACAAAACGGAAAAATGAAAATGCAGAAAGGAAAATGTAAAAATGCAGGGAATGAGAATGTGAGCGCAAATACGACACCTGCCTAGAAAAAGAACAGCATTGCATGTTAATAGATGTATAGTTGGTATTCAGATATACGACAATCACAACGTATGTGAAGTATATCACATATACACACTTATATAGCTTACTGATATAGTATTTGGCCGTAATTCGGACTTGTCTCGTCCACCTCTCGATTATACTCGGGCTTTCGGTGGCCACCTATGTGCGGCCATCCGGCTTGCGAGTTTGCCCGTGCAGATTGCTCGAGTTTTTTGCGTCATATGTTGCAGTTATCTGTATTCTGCGTCACACATGCATATGTTGCGCATTATGCGCAATTTATGCGTGCGATGGAGCATTAACGTCACGACAATGCCGCAGCAACTATTCGCAAAGCACAATTAGTAACAGAATGCATGTCGTAATGGGATGTACCTCTTTTAAATTTAAAGCAGAGAAGCGAGCGTTAAGGCCCTTTCTCGCTTTCCGGAACACATTACCGGATCAACGCCAACGTCTGACCTAAAGGAATTAACTTGACGCGCAGCTAGCAACTTCCTCATTCTGTTGTCGTCTGTTGGATGAATGACCAGCCGTTGCCCAAAGCCGGCAACACTCAACGAGGTGATAAAAGCTCACGCAGGCAATTGTGTAACTACCATGCCTAACCGTATACGCAGAGTTGCCTATTGCTGCAGTGGCAGCTGGAATCTTGTTGCTTTGCATATAAGCGCCGTGTGCCTTCGAACACACATCGGAGCCCACCCGCTGCGACGGCTGGCGGATCCACACGGAGATGGCGAACAAACTTGCCTTACATTTTCATCAATTGCTAATTGTACCCCTATTATCTTGGACAGAAGCTCGTAAAGTGCTCGTAGGCTTCGGATGCGCAGGCGACAACAGTTCGTCCGGCCAAGAGCAAGGCAAAAGATAAATAAGCCTAAAGACAATATGACACTATATATTTGTCGGCAAACGGACCAACTTTTTCAGAAGGCATCCGGGCGATACGTACGCCAGCAACGTTTTATAACGGCCTAGGCCCTATTAATGTCACAAGGAAGCAAAGTTTCGACAATGACATGAAAAAACACGTTCTGATCGACGCCATTTGTTGCATACAGGCATATACCGACAGCAGCGTGACACTACACAAATAATCTATGTGGATAATTAAGTTCTATTTATTCTACTCATTACTAGTTATCTAGTTTATTTCCTCTGGGCTACAAGCCATTCAAGGTATCTAGACGTGCGAAGTTGAATAAAATAATATAGATGAAATAAAACCTAAATGCGTATCCAGGTACGTTGATCATAAATGATAATGGTCCTGCTAAACGTTTTAAATACCGACAAGCGTTTTTTTCGGGACGAAATGTTAAAAGAGTTCCTTCTAGCTTACATTGTGCCTTGGAACGACTAAAACTATAGCTGTCATCATCAATGAGATATATGTACACCCAAACTTAGTGGAAGAATATACGCTACACATGCTGGTTAGGAGGTCGCTTCATAGTTAGTACGTTTTGCCTAGATTTCTTGCAATGACGCACGAGAAGCTAAGGCTCGTTACGTTAAGCAAAGTGTCACTCGGATCACGTCGAGGGCGGTCTATGCCTCTATGTGTTCTGCTCCGTGTCGTGTAATCAAAGCGTCTCAGCGGACAAGCTGCAAGACATTATCAGCAGTCTCTGATGGTTTGCGACGAGCCTCCGGCAATACAATGCCGGCCGCCGCACGATTAAATGACATAGCGGCCGCCGAAAACGATGCCAGGAGATCACTTATGCAAGACAAGCTATCATCTACCCTATCTATCTATCAGACATTGAGGTCTCTTCCTCCGCCCCCCCCCCTCGTCCCGCACCCCATCATTCCCCCTCAATTCATCCATTCGCGTAACGGAACCGTTGGAACAGAAAGGTGGGTGACGATAGTAACGGGATCAGTGACTACGCACGCGCATACGTACGTAAGCACACTCGCACTACATGCCACCAGGGCGTCTCGTAGCAGATAGTAACCAGATAGTGCCGAGAGAGCGCCGGGGCTGGCCCGTTCTCCTCCGCTAGCCGATCCTTGAGATCATTACATTACGTGCGCACTTCTAGCCGCCGCATAATCGTGGTTTCGTGCAATCTCGAGTCGGTTTCCGCTGGATGGCGCGCTCGTCGCAGGCAGCCGCTATCATCACGACACTGTCATCGTTTCGTTGTTCTCGTTGATCCACGAGCGCCTGTTCCTCTTGCAATTTGTCCTCCTGTTTCCATGCCGATCTCCTAAATTGGCGAGGTTGCCGTCGCTGCTGCTGCTGACGACAACGACGACAGGAATACTTATGACAAGTATCGTGATGTTGACGATGCTGATGATCGGAATGATGATGATGAGTGTGACGATGTGGTGGTGAAGATGGTGCAAGTTATTAGCGAGGCGAGCCTGTACGGCGATGTGTGATAGCTGTGCGTGGAATACGCGCCCTTGCTTTTATCGGTAGGAGCTGCGCATCTATCTATTGATAGAAAGAGAGATATATCTCTCTACCTATCCATCTATTCATTCAACCATGTGGTGGCAACGAATGACCGCGGACCCCTCCACCCCCCCTAGCAAGGCCCAGCGACGAGAAGACGGCCGCCACTTAGCGCAGTCGTACCACTGATGAGTGGCTCCGACACGACCTTGGTGATCCCAGCGGCTCGCTATACCCATACCTACCCATCTTCTCTCATTTCGCCCAACAGAGTTACTCTTCCTACTCCTATTCCCCGGCTTTCCCCGTCTTTCCCCGCTTATCGGTGGGCCAGCCGGCCGGCCGGTCAGCTGCTGGCCGATCCGCCCGCCCGTTAAAGGAACCCCAAAATTCTCCATTGCCGCCCCGTCGGACAACGAATTCCAGTCGTCTGCCCAAGGCGCTCGTGGCTGACAGCTAAGACGGCGGAGAGCAGCTGCCTGTTTCTGCTGCTACTGCTGCTGCTGCTGCTTCCACGGCTTCGTCGAGCGCCTCATGAAGAGCCGGAGGACTGAGGTGCAGGCTTCATGGCGACGAGCGCGGACCCCTCCCCGCGCCCCCCCCCCCGCGCCCCCCCCCCCCGCGCACTCAACACGAACGACCGATTGCCCCAAGCAAGCCCATTATTGGTAGCAACAAATAGAGAAAGAAGAGGGCAGTGGCCTCCAACGGCCGAAGACAGGCGGCGGACAACAGAGATGAAAGCGAGCGATGTAAGTGGTTACTCCGATCTCCGGCTGTGATGAGAACGAGAGAAGAATGAAGCAGGGCAAATTACCGATATGGGAGAGAGAGGAAAACACCCGCCAGCTATGGACGAATCTAGTTGACGTCACAAGGACCACGCTGCTGAGGTGTCGGCTGCTGCTGCTGACATTGACCTCGCGTGCCCAACAGCCTTATGCAGTTCGAGAAAGCCATACAGAAAACATTTAATGCTACTGGCGCTGTGCTAGAGAAGCGTATGAAATATTTATTTTTACCCGAATAGAGCCTTAGTAAATGATGTATTTCTAAAGACAGCTACTTACCACAACTATATACGACGATTGTGTTCATATTTCTGCCGATCCTGCCATTCCTGGTGCCCTTACCGAGTGTCTCTACTAATACCACTACTATATACGGCTGCGATAACTAAAACTATTGTTACCACATGTACCCTAATCGCTGCTTCAGCAATCAAGCGTTACCGCTGTTGCTTGCAGCACGTTGTCATTCAACACGCTGCAAGCAACAGCGGTCGATGGTATTGCTCCCATCGACACTTCATCCGGCATGCCGGCTTCCGCCTACTTTGAGCAGCTCTCGTTAATCATAATAGTAGCAAGAGCAGGGGAGAAATGCCACTACAGTCACAAGTGAGGCGTCGTCTTCATCGGTGTCGTTGGCGTCGCCGCGGCCGTCCATGTTGCACACGTTATTACAGTGACGGGGGGGGCATCGTAGGGGTTGCTACGTGTATGTACATTATATGACGGCCGCGGTGCCGATAGAAAGAGACGCAGCGTAATGAGGGGCCAGTCCAAAGGGGGCGACCGCTGGCTGGATCGTTGGCTCGACCGACGCTCGCGAGGCAGGATGCCCTCCGGCTACGAGGCCCTACAGGTAGGTCCTCCGGAGACCGAACTTGAAAGTTTCGACTCGTAAGATGTGCTGTACATCATGTCGAGGTTGATGCGGTCCGATTTGACGAGGGCGTCAATAAAAGTTGACCCCACAACGCCCCCAGCTGTCCAGGCCCCGCCTAAGGCACCGTTTGTCTAGTGACGAGCAGAGACGCGTGTACTTGAATGCTTTATAAAACCACTCAACATACATACATACATACACAGGTTGATGAATATAATAAGATTGTACATATAGCTTGTAATATCATTCAGACAGATCAACAATTTTTGGAAACGTCCTTCTTGGTATATATATATATATATATATATATATACGAACATACATCATACGTATAAAGTAAAATATACTGTGCGTCGATGCACGAGAGGGAGATAGAAGTAGAAAGACGGAAACAGTAACAGTGCAGGGTTACACGTCATGGGCTTTAGCTCGAATAGACAACATTCTCTCGAAAGGGCGCAGGTCTATTGAGCTGCTTTTGCTGTTGGTGGCCGCCCAATCGGTCGCTGTTATCTAGTTGTTATTATTGATCGTGGGGGCGGCAGCGGCAGCAGCAGCAGCAGCTCGAACAGTCCGCCGTAATCCGCCGGCAAGGAACAAGCAAACCATTGGACAAACGCGATAAACAGACTCGACGGCGGTGGTGAAGGTCCGTTACTTTAGAAGAACGGCAGGAAGCTATATGAGAATAACGGGCGGACGGACAGGCAGCGTCAGGGGCACGCCGGACTGCTTCAGGAGAAAATGACGGGAAGCTTCAGCGGAACATCGGGAAGTTTCAGAGAGAGATAGAGCAATCAAACGAGGGAGGACGCGGGAAGAGCTTAGCACAACGGCGGCGTCCGCTGCGATGCTATCGCGTTGTTGTCGTTGCTGGCCGGATTGGCCAGCGGACATGACGACGCAAAGCAAGAAAAATGAGATCACGGCCGACAACGTTTTCCATTGGATTTGTTCAAATTTGTCCGATATGCTGCAGTTGCCTTGGCTGCTGCGGCTACTGCTACTGCATAACATCTTGGCACCGCAGAAGCGCAAGTTCAACGAGACAAAAGGCTCAGCAGCTATTGGCTCCGCCTTTCCAGGGCGAGCACTAGCCAAACAATACAAACAACAACTACAACATTAACAGTAATAATAATAATAACCATTACAGCATTATTAATGGCAATAGCAACAGTAACAACAAGATTAACAACTTGAAAAAGGAATGTATGTATATATATTCTTTGTAATCACTAAAATATGATATGATTGGCTTGTTCTTGATCCTGGCAAATCTCTACTAAATCTGCGACTGCGAGACCACCAGTCGATAAGATGACTGGTGGTCTCGCAGTCGCATTTTTAGTAGAGATTTGCCAGGATCAAAAACTTAATACAACCACTTTTGGTGATTTTCCTCTCACCCCAAACAAAGACATTTCTGCCCCCTTGTTCTATAAAAAAAAGTTGTACTAGACCCCAAAGTTTTTTGTCGAGCCCGGTGGCGTGGTGGCATGCGTCTGCGCCTCGCAACCGGAGAAGACACATAGGTGCGCGGGTTCAAACCCCACCGTTGCACATTTGTATTTATGGGGGTCCGTCTATGAAGCAATGCTAAAAGCAGTCCCATGGACGTTAAATCTTGGCTGAGAGTCAGCCCCGAAAGGATTTTTAGACCCCAAAGTTTGTTGGACGAATTCTGGGAGACCCTGTATGTATGTATATATATATATACAAAAAGGGATGGCCAGATTATATATATTCTGTCGAGCACAAACAGTTCTGCCGGCTGTCCTCTGGCCTACCAATCGTTAGGTAAATGCTACTCTCTCTTTCTCGTTTTACCTCCCACTGCCTGTTTTTCTGGAGTTGCTTTCAAACAGCTCTGGGGCCTAGCGACGACTGAAAGAAATACAACAGAATTATGCGAATATAACAATGATATACGTCACTAAAGGCGTTTGCTCTTCATCAACGATAAGTACAAACGTCGCGTGCGACCAAAACCATGCGGCACGGGCTGCTGCTGCTGCTGGTGGTATAGAAGCACTGAAGTGGTGCCGGGGGTGGCGAGGGCGAAGATTGCATCGTATGTCTCCGTGTCGACCCATCGCGCCAGGCCTTTCAGCCTTCCAGCAACCTTTCTCTCTTCTGCTCAATTTTAGGTGTCTGTGTGTATAGCTTTCGCTAGGTCGCCCATGCACGCCGCGGCACCGCTTCTCAGATTCTGGTGGGTGTACACGCATATATATATATATATATATACGTATGATACAGCAAATAAGGGGCGTCAAAGCAAGCTAGGCAACGCAATGAGAGTGTTTACATTTGAGAGGCTTCGGGACAGCTTGTCGGCATCGCAACGCGTCTCGCCTCGGCCAAGATAGGCGGCCGCGTTTCTTCTTCGCGGTGGTATCTGGCGGCGGCAGCGTCGGTGCGTTTTCCTTCTGCTTCTTCTTTGGCCAAAAGCCGCTTTGTCAACTTCGCCAACTACGGCTACCGCGACGACAAGAGCGTCGACGGAAGCGATGAATGCGAAGATGCTGGATCTGCTGTCGCTGCTCCGTACTGCATCGTCCCGTCTTGGATTTGCGCCGGTTTGGGCGGCCCCGAATGGGCCAGGGCGCAGGCGGAGCAGCCGAAGGAGAAAGGATAAGAAAGAACGAAAGAAAGATAATAAAGTAGGAGAGCAGAAAGGGGAAACGGAGGAAAAACGCGAACGAGTACAGTGTGAAGTGGAAAAGTACGACGAAAGCCAAGAAGAAGTGGAAATGGCAGATTTCATGTACGATACCGCCATTCTCTATCGATTGTGTTGCTGTTGCAGCTACTGTCCCTACAGCCGACATTGGCCAGCTTACCCCAACCTATCTTGCTGTGAAAAAAAGAGGCAAAGAATTGTCGTCTATTGATGTTGTTGTTGTTGGTATCATTGTTGTAGTACACGTTGTTGTCGTCATCGTCGTCACTTCCGCCGACATCGCCCTCCCACACCTAAAGCCCATCATCTAAATCCTTCTTCACGTCTAATGCTACTATCTCTGCTCGCAAACACGCACGCATTTTGCTCCTCTTGACAGCAATCTGGGCTACTAGTAGCACTTTGCCTGCATACATGCGCGTATAAATATATACGTCATGATGGAGTGGTATATATATATATATATATATATATATATATATATATATATATATATATATATATATATATATATATATATATATTTATTTATTTTGTGCGCGTACTAAACATCGGGATGGAGTGCTAGGGATGGCCAGAACTTCTGGCACTCGCGCTAAAGTATGCGTTTTACTGCCACAGAGGGCTGAATATGGTTGTGAGACAATCGCCTGTGAAGATACGTGCTGCATAGGGGCCCAAAACTGTGTGCGACTGTACTGCTGTAATGCGGCAAGCTGATCACTTTTGTAGTGGAGATTTTGCAGAAGCAGGTCGGTTACGAACGGATCGGCACATTTGACGGTCAAGTGGATACGTTCGTTTGCACCTGACTTGCCGTGGCTACGTGAAACGAGTGGCTTTATGGATATCGCATACGCTTATCGAAAATGACACGATGAACCGCCTGAACACTTACGCTCTTGCTTGCACAACATACAGTTTTAGTAATTGGGAAACTGAATCAGCCAGACATTTACTGGGAGATGTTTAGTGTGTTTTGATTTTCAAACCGTACTATAAAAAAAGCCTTTTTTGCGAACTTCCGAACGCCGAGTACCCCTTCCGTGCTGCAAAAGCAACACGCCTGAGAAGTCAGCGTGATTCACTACTAGACATTGTTTTATGACTGGATGGACAAAATTGCTGTGCGGCTCAACAACCTGTTCTCCAATCACCAGGTGATGGAGCTCTTCATAACTGACTGCAAGCGATCCAAGCAAATGGCAAGAACCAAGTTCGACTAAGAAAAAAGGAACTATGACGCCACGAAACAGAATGGGTTGCTCACAATGATTATCAGAAGCGGAATTGCGGAAAGACCTACGACTTTAATTTACCTGCCAAATTGTATCGGCCTTCACAGCTTTAAATTGTTAATGTAAATAGAAGGTCGCCAAGGTGGACCTCAAAGGCCCGAATCGCAAAAACCGGCGCGTTATAACTTGTCACGCGTTACATGATTTCTAGTGCGCAAAACAGTGGGTTTTCGTGACTATGCATTTGTGACAGATAAGAAGAACCGCGCAAGAGATATCACGCTGACTATATATATATATAATATATATATATATATATATATATATATATATATATATAAATATATATATATATATATATATATATATATATATGCAAAGTGTACATTATTGTGTTTTTTCTATAGAGAAATACTAAGCTTTTAAGTTATTGATCGTGCAAGTTAAAACGGCGGATATCCCAGGAGCCTAAATTTTGCGAGTTGTTCTCACTGTGACTATTTGCCATCTCGTAACCAGCATAAATGTCCTTTAGAAGGAGCAAAAGTGCCTACCGAACACGACGGTACGTTCTGTTTTTTTTCCACTGAACAGTTTGTTCACACGCAATGGCGCCCTTTGCGAAGTTATGTCACTATAAGAGATTATAGTCATTTAGCTCTCACTTCTAAACACGACCTTTCCGTGCCCCCGTTCTATCAAAAAAAATATTTTTTGAACATGTTCTACAACGCCTTAAAAATGTTGAATGAAATTTAAGAATACCTTATATATATATATAAACATACATATATGTATATATATATATATATATATATGTATATATATACATATATATACATATATATATATATATATATATATATATATGTATATATATATATATATATATATATATATATATATATATATATATATATATATATATATGCATACGTTCTGGCGCACGTTCATGTGAGCCATATGAGTGGAAGAGTCAAGCTGGGAACAATAAGGCAAATGTGCTCTCCTGCGAGAGGCTAGCGAGCGGATGAAACGCGAACACAAAGGCAACGGCCGCGCATTGCCGTTACGAACGTCACAGCGAAACGAGCTGTCGCCAACTCGATGCCGGCAGCAGAGTCCCGAGTCGTTTGCTCTTCCAGCATCCTGCGCGCTGCGCTGTACGACGGTGCCGGACGAAGGCCGCCCATCGAACACCCTGAACTCCTTCCTCCCCAAGATCTTCTAACCTTTTCGTTATCCTGCCTTCTTCTTCGTCTCGTTATCCTTTTTTTTCTCGCACGCTGTTCGGTGTCCTCTTTTGCTGTCCAAGGGCGTTTCCTTCTGCTGTCCTGCCGCCCGGCGTTCCTGCATTGCGCCGTCCGTTACTTTCTTTGCGCGTCCTTCTTCGTTTCCTACATCTCGCGGGCACTGCACGAATAGATAGAAGGACGATCGGCGGCAGGCCGCCGACACGATGGCGTTTGTAACGTGCGCTCACACTCGGCCAAACGCAGAATCTTTTGTCGAACTCGAAAGGGCGCCTATCCGCAGTTAGACGAGCGGATAGGCGCCCGGGCAAGCGGGTGAGGAAGACGAGAGGAATAAGGGAGGGGGGGCGGGAGGGGTTGGGGAGTTCATGTGTGAAACGTAATTTAGCTAATGGACGATTTTCAGTCGCTGTTGTCGCTTCCCTCGCCACTGCCTCTGCCGTGGCCGTTCTGTGGCTGTTGCGCGGCGGTTTGGGCTCCCGCCGCCGCCGCCGCGGTCATGGGGGTGCTCCCGGGGATGCCCGGGGGACATCATGTCGTGCTCGGCGAATGCTCTCCTCCCCGTGACGCGAGGCGGCGGTCGCCTCGCGTCACACTGTCAGTCGCACGACACACTGTCAGTCGATCGGTTCAGCAAATACCTATCTCGATCCTCTTCTCTTCCTTCTCTGCCACTGCTAAGGAGTCGGTATCAGATCAACAAAGTATACATGCGTACCACCAGTCGGCGTGAAGTCAGGGCCGAGAGCCAAACAGCAAACGCCGCCGAGTGTTTCATCACGTTATGGGTCATATTGACGTGTCGAGCTGCTGTTAGTGACGAAATAATCAGCCAAGAAAGCTAAGCACTACACAAAACTGAAAAAAAGAGGGGTATAGGCTAAGCGAAGCTGTGTCCTGCTTCGATACTAAGACGGCACACCGATACATCGCGACTTTTGGCTTATAGTTCCAAATGAATATCTCTCTCTCGCTCTCTCACTTTCTCTCTTTTTTTCTCTCTTTCCCTCTATATATATATGGCCTCCACCTTGGTTCTTCTGCTCGTTTTCATTTCTTCAGCGACAATCTGATTAGCCTGGCCAGCTAGCAAAGAAACACTCTAGCGGAGGTAAGAGTCATGACAATCGGGTAAAAGTGAGAATTTTCAATTTTAAAAGTGGTTCCATCACTGAATGAGGAGGTTGGGCCGTTTCAGCCATGGCAGTTCAGAGCACACCAAACGGGCTTCATACAATGTTGATCATGAGCCACGGTTGACGTCATACACACACAACGGTTTGGAGCATCAAAAAATAGTGATGCACTTTACATTGTAAATAACACCAGATGTAAAAATAAAGGCAGCGCCAAGACCACCTAGTGCGAGTTAGAAATTACTTAACTAAATCCACAGTTTGTCTAGTTACGTACAGCACTTAGCCCGTTCCCGCCCATCACTGGAGCATACATAAGCCCGTTACGCTAAGCAGGCAGTTCATAATATCCCGCTCGTTAGGAGAATCGCAACATAGATCAGATACCGAGGCCACTTTGCAAGCTCTGTTATATGCTGTATCTAGGTCGTATATAGTGTTGTGTTGTTAGGCATATAAGCTACACACACACAGCACAGCTTACAACGACGTTGGTTAGGTGGGTATTGGTGGCCTGGTGTTTGCCCTTCATAACCGGGCACCACGTGAGTGACCGCATTGAGAGCCTTCTTTTGTGAATCAGTGGCCATTCAACCAATGCGCCAGGTCTGCCCAAAGAGGCGCCCTTTCAGAACGTGTGATGATGCGTCGCTTTGCTACCTCAAAGGTGTTGTACGACGTCGTTGAGTAGCGGAACATGGTATGGCAACGGAACGGCAGTACCTCGAAACCTAGTTCCCAGTTATATTCCGGTCCGCTTCTTCGAACCCCTCTTGCAAAGCAGGACAGTCTCAAGACTGCCCGGTTACTCTTCGAAAACCCACCGTTATACTTGTTATAGAGAATTTCACACGACCCCACATCGTTGTGGGAGCAGAACATAAACAGAAAGCTTTCTATACACGCGTCCGGCATGAGCCAAACCGTCAGTGATAGGCTAGCTACAGTATCAGCACTGATGTCTAAGAAACTATCTGACAGCAAACTGTGTACACACAAATAGAGCCGCCACATGCAACGGCTTCCATGTATTTCAAAATTATATTAATGGAGCTTGTGACTAGGAGCGTGCACATCTGAAATAATTTGCAAAGACAACATTTGACAAGTGTCTTCCAGCAGTTTATACATCTATGCTACATGTGCTGTAGTCTTATGCATAGTGTGAAAGAAACGCCAAAACCAGAATCCGCTAACCCTATTTGAGATCCCAACCATGCAGACAAACAAATTAAGAAATGCTGTCAGTGAAGCTAGGAGAAAGGGCTTACCAACGACTCACCTCTAGTTTGTACGGCGCCCTACAGCACGTTTCAGGCCCCGATGCGTAACAGAGGTAAGCAAATGTAGATAAGAGTCACGACAACAAAGATAACGAACGAGCTCTTCACGTGAAATTTAGATCGGAAATCGCTTACCACCGATGTTATAAAACACATCATTATGACGAGAAATCGCACGTCCCTGCACATACCTAATTACCACTTGACGGCCATGTAGTTAAGAGTACAACAACGAACCTACGCGAATGACTGTTTACCTTTTCCAACCATATTTTAATCACAACCTTTAACTAATTTAAGCAGTAGAGCTGCCTCGCTACGGCCGTTAGGTTCAGAAGACAGTTTTCCTACTACTGATGAATTTTCTACCACCGATTATATTTTAGCGCGCAGCGTGTATAACAAAAGAATTCATATTATTAACAAACGACTGGCAACCCCTGCACTGCTTTAACGAACAGTCGACGGTCGTGTTGTTCAAGGCTGCGCAACTACTCTAACCAATTCCTTTGCCTCAGGGGTAAACATAGTTTCCTTACTTGTTTAGTTCTATAGTTGTTTTTATTGGTACAGCGAAGGCTTGGCAACATTTTCGAACGCGTCTGAACGCTGAGGGGCTCTGCGCGAAGCAAGACGACCAAGACAAAGAACGCGTGTAACCAACACGTTGGCCTCAACCATTATATTTCATTAAATCTGCAATAAGCTCAATGGCGTTGCGACTTGCAACGACCCATTTCGTCGTTGCCATTCAGCATCGACGATGAAGAAGTGCCCGGTGGGCATTGCCGCGGAAAGGAGGAGGGGAGACGCTGGGAATTGGGAATGGGCAAAACGGGAATGCCATAATTTCTATGGTCTTTGTGACAATATTGGCGGCGGCGCCGGCGGCTGCAGCAGCAGCGGCGAGGGCAACAATACTCACCACCACAAGCAGCGGGACCGGGCATGGTTCTGACAATAAATCACCAAGCAATGTGTGATTGTGTGTGCATGTCTGAGCGCATATCCTAAATGCCCAGCTTGTCAGCTGAAGAAATCCAAGCCGCCGTTTGCCGGTTCTATTGGGCTGGCTGGCTCCCTTCTTCACACCCCAGCGTGTCTTCTGCTAGACACACATGTGTGTGTGTCTCTGTCGCTTCTGCAGGCAACGAAATGGACATAGGGCGGCAACACGGCAACAACAACAACGACAACGACGGCAACACGGCAACAACAACAACGACAACGACGGCAACAAGAACAACAACAACGACAACAACTACAACAACAGCACAAGCAGCGGCAACAATCATCACAGTAATGCGTCTCACGAGCGCAAACACCACCGAACGAAAATAGACAGCGCCGTGTTGTACCGTCTGCACATAAACGGTCCACCTTTCAGCCAGAATACATCAGCTGACGTCATCAGCTGGCCGGCAACGCTCGCTCGCTGTATTGTTGCTGGTGCTGCGTGCTCAACTGCTACCTCGACGATTTGCGCAATTGCGAGCCGCAACCCTTCTGCTGTTGCTAAGCAAATTGTCCTCGTTGTTTGCGTACTCATGGTTTTCCTCATCGTCGTAGCCGGCGTCGTCATTGTTACTGTTGTTGCTGCTGCTGCTGCTGCTGCTGCCGCTGTTGCTGTCCTGTTGTTGTTAGTATTGTTGTCGCCTACCGGCGATATTATACGGAACAAGAACGCAGACTACCGCGGTTACCAAAACTAGAGCTAAACGACAATTACGCCTAACACTAACGCTTGCCCGAGGTCATCCACGCGAGCATTGGCTATAGGGAGGCATCAGGAAACTCCTCTCATAACCTACAGCTGAGGCGAATAAATGTCTGGCAATATTAGCCTGATTGCAACCGTCCCATAATACAACGAGTTGGCTGAAATTCGGCGGCAGCATGCGGGGCACCGTAGAAGACCTTCTCACGTTCAATGTAGACCGAAGTGCCGTATTTGTCAAAGTGCAGTCAGTGCTGCATATGGTCATAGATCATTGTTGAAGTCGTCGATCGTGATGCCAGACTGATTAACAGTAGTGCCTACATTTAAGACGCTTAAACCGCAATGCTCACTGCTCCTGTTATTTAATTATATGACCGAATTGCGTTCGTGGCGCGTATCATTGCAGTGGTTAAATTAGGTAAAGCGAATCTATCTAAGTGCATACATTGGAAACTTATAAACATACCTCTACAGCAGACAACGTAAACCGCACCGACTCCTGACGGAGCGCGGTTACCGTAGATAAAATGTAGCATAAAGCAAATTTGTAATCTCCGCGCTTTTAAGCCGGCGCATAGCTAGAGACAACTTATAAAAGATGGGACATACATAGGTATCGGGGCAATTGCATCTAATGCCAAGAACTGCATGACTGCCTCCGCGTGCACCCTTATAGAACAAAACGCACCATGTGTGAACACTCCTCTCGTGCTTCGATGTTGCGCCCCAGAATGTCTGCGATACAAGTGTAGGATCTAACAAACAACCAAAACGATAACGTGCCTGAAGGCTTCCCGGGTATTGAGTATACTTGCAAGAGCATCTGCAACCATTCTGCGCCTTTGATGAGGAAATTTACAGGGAACACAATATAACCCGGAAGGACCTTAAATTAGGTGGAAAGAACAACGGAGAGAAACGAAAACAGGCAGATCAAAGAAAACGAGAAGAAGAAGAAGAAGCAAAGAAGAAAAGAGCATTACAATGATAATACGAACAAAAAGAAAGGATACACCATAAAGGGTCGAGTAGAGGCTAAACGAATTCCCAAGAGAACGCTCCCTGCACCCACAACCAAATTGCCAACGGTGACGAATGCCGAATAAAGAGAGCACGCCGCAGGGCGATTCGCAACTACAGCTTGCTGGTACTATGAAACGGTCGCGTCGCTTGAATGCGCAGTCTAACTTACTAGTTGGCAGTGGACGCTGTTTTCGCCGTTGTTGTGTGCTGTACAACAAAGCTTTGGGCTTCGCTCTCGGGCGTCGGAAGCAGACGGAAGCGTGGAGATGCCCGCTACACACAGAATTTATCTATGCACCCGCACATATCTACGTACGGATTCAGTCTCCGTGTACAAGAACTGTCTCCGATCCGATCCACTGCACGTGTATAGAATTGCGGCGGTTTCCCTACTGCCGCAGTGGGGGTGTACGCAGCGTCTAGACAAAGTAACACAGCAATGAAACGTTACTTGCATGGGAGTGTACTTAGTTTAAGTAACTGCGCCCTTAGTCTTTTAGGCATTAAGCGTCTAGCAAGCAACAGCATTTGGTAACTCTCTTGATGCTTTAACCAGTGCTAGCGACTTTTTGCTGCCATTGAGAGGGGCCGTTAACCATCTGGCAGGCAACAGCATCTGGGAAAACCCTCCTCGACGCAAACTATATATATATATATATATATATATATATATATATATATATATATATATATATATATATATATATACATATATATATATATATATATATATATATTGTCACGTTGTGTCACTACTGTAGGCTGTGCCGTAATAGGGTTGTAACGACGGCTGTGTTTGCTTATTGTTGTTCGTTTGCACGCGCTATAACAACGTGACCCCGAGGTCCAACAGTTCTGCGGCGGCAAAACGTTGCCTAGTATACAGAGGGAGCGGGCAGTGGAAGGCGAGCAAAAAAAAAAGCGAAAACAAAACGTAGATCGGCGGATCTGCATGGACACTGAGTCAGTTGACGTCGCAGGTTTACATACGTGGCCAAATGCCAATGCGGCGCAAGAACTTCGAAAAGGGCAAGCGACGAGCTGCGACGCTGACTGACTCGACAATCGAGTGCGGAAAGAATGAAGTATGGCATCGGCCGACGGTGAACCACCGCGTCGAAACTTCGAACCTTGACCGACGAATGGGGGGAGGGTGGGGTCGATAGACAGTGAGTGCGCCGCCATCTTGCGACCCACCAGGGGACAAGTAGCTGGTTCCGACCGTAGCGAACAATTGTCGAGTACGAGCGTCGACGTTCAGAAGCCCACCAGAAAAGCTAGGCAGCTAGCCGGTGTCGGTCGGTCGGTCGTTGCTGCCGCCATCGCCACTGCCGTCCTTCTCGTCGAAACGCGACAATGGAGGTTTAGTTGAGCGGTGCATATATTCAGAGAGCGGCGAAGAAGGGCGGTCGGGGAAGGGCAGAACCGCCGGCCGTACAACGCCGATCACCTCCTCCGCCAATGGCAATGGCAATTAGGTGAACAGAAACGAGCACGGGGCGCAGGAGAAGAAACAACACTCGAAACGAGACGTAAACGAAAGCGTGCCCGAACACCCGAAACGCTGCAGGAGCAAAAGCAACCCAGCCAAGAAGAACAGAAAAGAAAAAAGCTAGGCGGACGCAGACGCGGCCGGGGGGGGGGGGGGGGGGGGCAGAGGCCGCGGATCCGCAGCAGGATCCGAACAGCAGTGAGTTGCGGACTGTACGAAGCGGGCTAGTCTAGGAGGTAGTCGTCCTAGAGCTAGAACGACAATCGGACGACGATACGAGAAGACCGGCCAGAAGCACCAGGATACGCTGGTGTCGTTCTCCTGTAGATTGAGACCAGTACCACCAACGCGAGCGAGCAAGGCACGGACACCACGACACTCCACCACGACACTCCACCCCAACCCCCCAAGCACCAGCCTCTAACCACGACTACCCAACGCCGCCATCGCTTCACATCGCCCCGCTCCTCTGGCCCGCCGCTACGACGATCAACGTTTCTAGTACATACACATTCGACTCGCCAGCAAACTACTGATACGACTGCATTAGCCGCCTCCTCCACAGCCCTCGTGTCTAATGAAGAACATCTAACGAAGCGTACATTGGGGACTCTCCGGCGGCGGCGGCCGTCGCAAGCGACCAAGACGATGCAAACCGAGTGTCTAGGCTCGGGCGGCGTATTCAGAAGGAAATACGTGACGAATATTTGCCGCCGCTCAGCCTCCAATAGGAAATCAAGCTAAGTACAAGCCAATTTGTTGGTGGCAGTTGTTTGAATTCAAAAGAGTCCATACGTAATTGTGACCGATGAATGAATGTATTTTAACGATTGATGCAGACGAAAACCGCATACATTCTGCCCGACTGCTGTATAGCTCAGCTGCGGTACTCAACGGTGTGGCGCGTTAAATTTATTTTTGCGTTTGAGTTCACGTTCACGACCCGCTGGCTGAAGTTCTGCGTCGCGAAAAACTGGCAAGGTTAATTGCTGGTTGTCACCGACTACAAAATAAACGTAGTTTCCACTAAAAACAATTGTAAGCAACCACAAAACATCCAGCGGCAAAAGATGCTCTCATCAAATCGTATAGTACGGAGGGATGCGATACGTGAATTGACTTGAACAAAGATTTAAAACACCAGCGTATTGTATCGACTTAATATGGGGACACTGCAGTCTAGCCTCGCAATCACAGCCGTTTTTAGCGAGATCTTTCTGACAAAAAGTTGTTGTTTATATTTAGTACGCTGAAATATATAAATTACTCTACTTCCGCTGCACTATTATTTTATCTAGTACATGTTGCGTTCATATATATATATATATATATATATATATATATATATATGTAACGCTAAATATTATAATTCTACATTTGAGAGAGCTGCTTTACTGAGTGAGGCTGTAGTATCCCCTCCAAGTGACCAAGTACTCGTATATAATGCACGCATATGGCCCGTCGATCTCTAGCAGGAGCCTTTCTAGGGTGAAACCGAGACCCGAGAGACAAATTGACTGTGGGGACGAGATGAGGCTCAGCAGTTACTGGCACAAGACCGCAGCAGTTAGGTCTTGACGAGGTGCTCGATTAGCGTGACACAACGCTCTTCGACCTAAGGGCAATGTAGTACATTTTATAAATAAATATATTTAATCGGTGGTCACTTTAACGTCGAACGGCTTGGTTCCCAAAACCAGATACAAAGCCGAGTGGGAAAAGCAATTCGAGTAGCACCAGCAACAAAAGGCCCGCAAGTGTTGTCAATACATACCGCGCCTGTGTTCAAACTCATATAGAAGAAAGTAGTAAAAGGTGGGGGATTAAAGGCACGCCACATCGGAAACTATACTATGGTAACAATGATAGGTGTGCTATGCAGCACTGAAAGATTCCATGATCGAGTGCTTCAGCTGCGCAAAGTTTTTAGGCCAGTGCAACGGATACCATACCGCATTATATCCAGAAGTTCATTGTATAGCCAAACTAGCCAGACGGCAGAAAATTCAATGTTGCGGGAGAAATGCGAGGTCAATTTCTAATGTATATAATTTGCCCAACCAGAGTGTTAAGAAAGCAATATATATATATATATATATATATATATATATATATATATATATATATATATATATATATATATATATATATATAAGCGTGCCAAATAAAGTGTAACTACATACATTTAGACATGTTCCACTTGATGCTTACAGCGAGTACACATGGAAGAAAACCTGCCAGGCAGCAGCGACAGTTGTTTGAAAGTCAAATGAGGGCGCATCACGCCGCGCCACCGTACAATCGCAGGCTAACTAGCTCGACATGATGAAGTTTAGTTGAAAGCAGCTGATATACAAGTTTAGGCGTCCGGATGGGGCGCGGGCCGACTGCAGCGCGTCGCCTGATAGACCGGCCTTGCCGAGTTTCTGAATGGACGCCTATTCAGGCGTATTCGCAGAAGAGAGCGACGGTGGCGGAGGCAGCGGCGACGGCGACGACGACGCCGGTAGGACGCGGGGGGGGGTCGCTCCTTTGGAAATCCTTCTGAGTTAGTTCGATGTAGAGGCTTTCGAGGTGCTTCAAAGTGCTGCTTCGTTTCGTGTCGGTTTTTGCGAACACTCTCCTCTCTTTGAGTCCTCCGAGGAGTGCTAGCTGCAGCGGCGAAGACGACGACACTGCGTGTGACGCGGTGGGTGGCCACAGGATGAGGAAGCCGGAAGGCGAAGGAGAATGGAAGAAAAATGCAGACAAAGGAGAACAAGGAGAGGAAATAAAAACGGAAGGAAAGCGGGGAGGGGGTGCGAAATAGGAAGAAGAAAAAGAAGACTCAAACACAACCACAGACACTAAAAGAAAAAGAAGGTAACGTGAGAAAAAAAAACGAAAATGAGCATGGAAGGGGAAAGACGAGGAGGAGAAGGACGGGAGGAAAATGAGGACGATAGAAGAAGAAAACCAGGGGAAAATAGGGGCAAACAAGAGTAGAAGCAGAAGGCGGCGGACGAAAAAGATGAAAAGGAAACGGAGAGGAAGAATAGATAGACAAAAATAACACGAGGAAAATAAGAAGGAAACGAAACGGAGAACAGAAAGAGATAGACAAAACGAAGGAAGGAACATCGACAAGAAGGGCAAAATGAGGAGAAGGAAAACTGAAACTAAAACAGGAGCGGCAAAATGACGGAGGAAGATAGAGAGCGGAAGGGGAAAAACAGGATGGAACGCAAAAGATGACCGAAGGCGAAGACGGGGAAGAGAAGCCGAAGTGACGAACGAGCAACGAAGTGGGTTTGTAGGCAAGCGAGTTCTCATCTCTTAGTCTTGCTCTGCGACTGTTTTTCTTTCTCGCGTTCGCCTTTGTCTTTTTCGCCTTCTACTGATTCGTTTTCTTTTCCGTCAATTCTTCATCGTCGCCTTCTAATTCACCCTATTTTTCCTATATCTCCCTTTTTTCTTTCTTCTTCTTGTTTTTCTTCTTCTCTTTCACTTTTCTTTAATTCGTTTGCTTGCTACTCTCTACTGTTCTTCTACCTTTCTTAGTTATGCTTTCTTTTTCCTTCTGCTTCTTCTCAATCTTCCTCGTTTTTTCTTGCCAATACTCTTCCATCTATTGCTGCGGCCTTTTCTGTCTTCTTTCCGTTTCCTTCCTATTCTTCTGCGGCTGGCTCTTTTTCTTAATACACTCCTTCTTTTTGTCGTCCTTTCTTTCTTCCTTTCATTCAGCTACTGCTGCTGTTTTTTTTTATTATTTTATTGTACCTCTCATACCGAGTCTCTTTTCCTTTCAGCTCCTGCAGTTGCCGTTTCCTTTTTTCTTTTTCTCAGTTTTCTCACTCTTTCTCTGCACTTCGTTCTGTTTCTTCAATCTTTCTTTATATTCGGCGTCGTCGTCTCTTTTTCTGCTGCTTCCCTTTGCTTACAGTTGCACCAAACTTACTGGGCTGAGACTCTTTCCTCTTCTTCTTCTTCTGCTTCTTCTCATCAGCCTGTCAGGTGGACAAAATATGAGGAAGGACGACAGGACGAAGAAGCAGAAGCGGGAGAAGGAAAAACGATAACAATGATGTTGATAATGACGTAGACAACGACGGCAGCGGTAGCAGCACCAGTAGCCGTAACAGCAGCAGATTTGTAGCGGCGGTGGCTTAGGCGGCAAACGCACCGTTCGAAACGGGGCGTTGCCATGGCAACCATGGTTAACAAAACAATCGCAGGTTCGAGCCCCGGCCTTGCTGGTTGTACTTCTTGAACGTGGTTGTCATTGCCCTGCTGCTGCTACATACCTCTGCTGAAGAAAGCCTATATAAAATCTAGTACGAGAACGCGATGACGATAGATGCATTTAGACGATATCGTGTCACCCTTTTAGACGCTCGAAATGCGCAACTTAATTACAATTAGCCTATTACGAGCGTCTAAAATGTGATTGTCAAAGCGTTACAAAAAAAAAAATTTGCAACCGAGCGCGATGGCCGCGGCGGCAGCAGCAACAGCAGTACCACAACGCTAGCGGGACAGTACCGACACACACAGCGAACTGACGCAGATCCGCGCGCGGCGTTATTGCTTTTGTCTACGTAAGTATGCCTGCTGCTCTCTGGCCCGTTCCGTGCCGGCCGCTTTGATGACTGAATACTACCAACTTCAACTCCAGTACCATCAATATCACCACTAGCACTACTGCCAACGTTCGCTGGTATTCTGTATTCGTCGCCGCCGCCGCATCGTACGTCTTAGATTGTGGCGTATCGTCGGTTCGCTAGCTATCCTGCCTCACTTTGGCTTGCTGACGTTGTGTGTACGATTGAATGTATACGCGGGCATGCAAACCGCGTACGGACGTATATATATTGGGTCTACAAATTTTTTTTTCGGTTTTTAATGATTCTCTACGGACAAAACCGAAAAAACATTTTTGTACCCTATATATAGCCAGCTGAATGCATGCACAGCACACATCTGTGTGTCTGTGGGCTACGCAAGCGATAGATGTATGTAACGGACTAAACGACTAAGACTCCTTAACTATGCATACCGTTACGTGGGCGACTCAAGTACATACATAGACAACACGCAGAACAAATTTCTACAGCAGCTCGCCTTTGAACGTCGTCTTCCAGAACCTGCTTAATTTTTCTCTGGCTCTACGTTCTCTTCAGGGATATAAATGTCTATCTTTCTTTATCTGTTCGTCTGTCACACACCAGCATTACGTGTCACCATTTTCATTTTTTTTTTCTTATCCGTTTTTCTGCTATGACGTAATTAGATGCATTACGTATGTGCAGCACAAACTCTACGGCGCGTTTAGCCTCCTTGCCCTTCTCCCGCTCGTACAAGACACTGAGCAAATGAACAGCAACTGCCCACCACCGCATTGAATTGAAAAGAAAGGCATGAACAAACCAGTGGGCCAACCAATGGAAGACGACGACGCCGACAAAGACAGAAACATCAGCATGAAAGGCGGCAGCAAAGACCCTCAGCAACCCCCCCCCCACCCCTCAGTACCTCCTCAGACCCATCCCTCATGACCCACTCAGACCCACCCCACCAGTACCCCAACGGTCTGCCATGTTCGTCGAGGTTGGTTTAGCATTGGATTCGAGTAGTTCAAGACTCAACCCGTTAACTCCCGCCCCCTCCGAACAGATCTCGTTTAGCTAAGAATACGTTAGCTACAGCGGCGACAGGAGTAGCGGAGGCAGCGACTGTCTGTCGACTCAATCCGCCCGCACACAGCTGAACTCAAAGCGAAAGAGCGGCTGAAGGACGGGCGCCACGCGCTAGTCTGTCTTTAGACGCGTTGTCGTGTACTTAGGCAGCCGTGGCCTCTACGTCGTCGTAGCCACCGACGTTACTGCTACCCCCGGCGTTACTGGGGCTGCGTCCTTCACAACAAGGCTAGATGAGATGAAAGCAACGGCGCTTCAAGTTGACGTCGTCGTCGTCGTCGTCGCGTCGGTCCGAGACGGTAGCCAGCCAAGCTATCAACGTCAAAAGTGCCAGCAGCAATGGCTCGAGTCGCGCCAGCCAATACATACACTCACGGCTCACAGGCACAAGGCAGGCGACCCCACACAGACCACGCTGAATGATGACTCTCAGTTCTGCGTCGTACAGCGTAAGTTCGATCAGAGTGCGTGAATTAGCTGGTTGCTTGATTGGTTGGTTGGTTACTTAGCAGTCTACCCACCCGTATTGAACGAGCGCGAAAGAAAGACATCGCCACTCACCGGCAGCTCTGTATGTCGGCTGTACGTCATGGCGGCTGGCATAATGCCGCTATATGAAGACGTAGGCGGCTGCCGGCGGCTGCTTTCCTTGATACAGATCCTCTGCGATCTGGGCTAGCTTTGTAGTGCAACATCGACGTATGCAAACACACCGCCTATATATATATATATATATATATATATATATATATATATATATATATATATATATATATATGTATATGTATGTATATCACCACCCTTGTATACCTGTGCTCCCTCAGTATACCTGTATACAGTGCAGAGGTGCATACATCGGTATAATCGACGCTAGTACTATAAACAAGTTGAATGCAGGAAACTGTAAATAGTTGCATAAATTAATTATGCCCGAAGAAGGTTGCTGGTCGTCGACGTTGAACTAATTAGTGTTCGAATGTGTGCCAAATGCTCAGCAAGGTGAATGAATATCGGATATTTTCTTGATGACTGCTTGGTATTGAGCACCAACTGATCTGCAGATGTTCGTCGCTGTCGCCCGGCCTCAATTGAAGCTAGATTTGCCGCGGGCGCTTTATTTGAAAGAAGATGTTTGCCCTATATATATATATATATATATCCAAGTCAAATGAGAATACGATTATGTAATATAGATAATACGATAAAAATGAATCAATTATTATATCATGTACATGATGCCGCTTACATAATAGTTATATAACGCCTAGCTGACAATGGGAGTAGGTAGATATAAGATAGTCTAATGCGTTTAAGAAATTGGTGCAAATTGTGAGCGGTGCAGCAACAACTCTGCTATTTGTGACACAATCGGGGGTATGACAAAATATTTTTGTATTGATACACGATAAAGTTGTCCACATGAAAATGATGCAGCTAAGTAGCGGTTTCTGTAGTCTAAGCACATAAACGACCCTACATGTCATTTTCTTTGCACATGTTAATATCATAACCTTTAATGTTGAATGCTTATAATTGTTTCGAATACACACATTTTTATTGTTAGCAGTTGATTTCATAATCTTTATTGTAACATTAGCCTAGCAGTATGTTTTTTGGTCGACCAAACAGTGTCGAAATAAAGTCTGTGAAAATGTGTCACCGATTAGTTTACGGGCTCACAGGCCGAAGAGTTATTATTATTAAAAATATGTTCTTAAAAATTCATATATATATATATACGAAAAACATCTTATAAGTAGGTTGTTTTTAATTTTTAACAATTTTTTATAACTTATTTTATATATATATATATATATATATATAAAATAAGTTATAAAAAGTTATTAAACATTAAAAACAACCTACTTATAAGATGTTTTTCGTAATTCTAGGCCGAAGAGTTACTTCGAGGAAGGCAGTGTTCAACAATTGTAAGTCTAAGGAGATGGTCAGAACAGCAGATAGATGAGTTTGCACGATGATGGCTCGTGTTTTTTCATGAAATCTCCGAGAAAAGGGCTTCACCGACGAACGACATAACTAGTCGATGCGAACAGCTGGTCTAAAAAAAGAAGTGACATGAGGCACTTACCGTCTTGTCGCCGAGATTGTTTACCAAGCAGTGTAGGTAGGCCGTGACGCCGAGCTGACTCGTGACGTTGCGTGCCGTTGAGTTGTCGAACGATGGCAGGACTTTAGACGTGGGCGCCCAGAAGTCGCCCGACTCGAGTGGATCGTCTGCATCACGGTGTACGCCCCCGATGGACTTCCGATGCCGGCCCTGAACCGTCCGGCTGTGCATGAAGCCCCGACCTGACGTACAACAGAATCAACGCAGGCGGTTGGTTAGATTGCTCGTCTCGAAAATGTAAAAACAATCTTGCTGCTCTAAGTATTACTGTGACCTTTGGCAGGCACTAGGGAGTACTATATTGTAGAGTTTTAGAAAATTTGCTTAAAGAAATCTAGCGAAATAAATAATAACTCCAGAAAAAAACTCTAAATTGAGTTAAATTTTGTTTTATTTATTGATTAACATATTTCATATTTTTTTTTAAGACGAAAACATTAGACGGCATGACTTAAGACCCCCTGGCCCATAGGGGAATTGTTCAGGACGTGCTCATATGGAAGATTTATGTGCCAATCTCTCCCGCACAGTAAGCGACCTTGCACTCGACGCGGAGAGGACCAACATTCGCCATACCAAGTCCTGAAAGACAACCACACCATCTGTCCGTTCATCATTGGGACATCGTGCGTGTGGGATCAAAAGACCGTGGCCATGACAGCGTTTGTAAAACAGCGCATCGCCCTAGAAGTTTAGCGCGGCAACGCGACAATGATTCTTAAAACGTCTTCAAGGGGGAGAAACCTGCAAAAACTAGAACTAAACCAATTTTCAAGAAGACTGTTCAAAACTCTAGGCTATCCTTCGTCCCGTGTGGGCTTGAATCCGCCCTGCCGTATATCCTCAGCGCACCAGAGGCTCGACAAATCTGTTTCCCTAACAGTCCTTGTGGCAGCATGGCCGGAGACTCTTACCAGTATAGTTTATCATTTACTCTCAATGAGCATCACTCAAAGAAAGCTTGATCAACAGCGGGGGCAACACCCGACAGTAGATGACAGCAATGACAAGGGCACTAGCCGGACCTGATGTATGCAGGGTCCGTCAGCTAAACCAAGAAGGACTTGCGTGCCGTCAACAGACAACGAACCTGGGCGCAGTTTTGACCTCGATTGAAGCCAAGAGTGGATACATTGAGTAAACATGTGACGAGCTGCTGAACACAAGAAGTCCAAACTCATCCATTTAGGTGCCCTAATAGACAAAAATGTTACAATTTAATAGATGTCACAGCATGTCTTGAATTACCTGGGACATCCTATATAAATAGTCCAGTTTATACATTTGGCGGCTGGCAACAATCTCGTAACAAAATAAACTAAGAATAATTAGATAATCAATGAATATATATAATTGTTATTCTCATTCTTCTGTTTTTGTGTTTCTCTACTTCTTGCGTTTCTTCTTAATGGTGTTGTGATTGGTAGTGCTCAAGTACGTTTTATGTTCAGTATTCAGTATGTTTTAGTAATTTTGAAAGACATAAGTTGTTTGATAGGCAAGGACAACGAGATAAAGTCATTTGTTTATATCTATGTACTACCTACCATTTACTTGTTGCGCCAGTCTATATAAAGAACTTTACAAACTTGAATTAGGTCTGTCCTCACGAAAATCCGGCCATTTCAACCCTTCCTAGGCCGTTTTGTACACGAAACAGCTACGTCGAGGGAATGCGTAACGCAAAACGTCACGTTTCGCTCCCGAGAACCAATGAATCATTGATCAAACGGAATCCTGTGCGTCGGACGTCGCTTTCGCCTCTGATCTGAAGCAGGTTCTTACAAATGTATCACTCTTTGCCGTTCCGTCCCGTTTTCTTTATGACAAAAAACAAATATATATTCGTGAAGCACAAGAACTCAGCCAACGTACGTATATGAGAAAAAAACAAAAATCCTAGAGAGTAAGCAGTATAGCAGTGAAATCAACCGAGATAACGCCAACGACATAAAAGAGAACAAACGCATGCATTTTAATGTAAAAGCAAATGTACATAAACGTGCATATATATAATTGTTAAGGACCAGTGCGTGCGTTAACACATTTACGCGCGCTTCTCTCGGTTTAGTGTGGAACTCAGGAAATCCAACTAAAACCTCTCTGCTAAAACCTCTTTTCTGGCCTTCCAAAGGAATTGTCTAAATACATAGCCAGAAGACCAAATGCACGCCGGGGAGTCCGCCCGTGGTTGGCCAAAAAATATATTACCCGTTAAAACTCTTTGCTATTGTTTCTTAGCGGGAAAACCCTTAGTACTACCTCTAAAAGTCATTACCTCGGGGCCTACTTTGGTCAGTCGCTGTGCTTTGTGGTCCGTTGGGAGCCCTTCTTCAGTAAGCGCGCCTTTCTTAATTAGGATTATTTGAGAAATTAATTGCTGAATCGGTCGCCACAAGGGGCAGTCGTTTAACAAGGCCCCCGTTTTTATACTCCCGCAGAGAAAGAGGGCGGGGGGAGAGTCAATAGCTTGAGAGCAGTGTAAGGACTCGCAACTTTGAGAGTGTCTCATCCTCTTTGCCTGATCACCTGCAAAATTCACAGTATAGTAAATGGTCGCACTAATATCTCAACTATTAGAGTAGCTAGCTGGCTGAATCGCATGCGACGTGGTAAAGATGACGACGTGCGGCGAGTCAAGTGCAATAACGGTGCTGCCTTCTTTACGACGTAAACGTACGTCAGGAACTCTTGTGGCGCCTGCCTACTATCACATCAAGATACCTTCTTCACTGTTGTCAAGAGCGAAAAATCGGCTGTAAAACAACGTTCAGAAAAGTCTTCCGTTTGCAACTACTGTGCATAATCACCTGTTGTTCCACAAGTGCAAGTTCCAGGCCATGACGCTATTCTGCTCCGGCCCGGGCGCCTGCTTCGGACGCAGTTCTGGCCGTAGCCAGAACTGAATGTACGCCAACGCATCGTTGGCTACAGGCTCTTGTTAACACAAAACCCCGACTGTGATTACTACAGCAAGCTCGTCTCCGTAGGCAATGAATCAGAGCGACGACCGACTTGTGACAATCGTGGCACGTCGTCGTGAATTATGTTCTACAGGGTTCGTCTAAGGATCAAGTCCTGCACTGCTCCGCTCTGACTTCTTACTCCTTGTACAAAGGAGTACTGCTACCGTATGCCGCCTTGTTGAGTGCTGGGTATTCAGTGTAAAGTATGGTCGGTAGGATGACATCTTAGTAGCAGCGAATACCCCGTTAATCGCGTCTTATCGTACTGATACTTGGCCAAATTCAAGATAATAAAACTTTTTCACCTTTCCGTAGTCTCTCCGCTCGAGCCACTGTATGTGACTCTCTTCGGTACGACCGCGTTGGCCTTTCTTCAAGGTTCTTTGTGTTGTAGTTGTTGTTGCGTCTGCTTGCATCGCAAGTCAGTAACTTGGCATCGCAGCGGTTCGGCATTATCGCGTCTCGCCTCATAGTTGACTGCCTGTCTTCATTTGTTTTCAGCGCGTGACCACCACTAGCATCGCGCTTCTCCATGTGGAGTTTACCCAACAGCGCTGTATAATTGATTGGCCAACAACACGACAATTGTTCACTGCGGTAGTTTCGAAGTAAGTGAAAATTCCCATGTCTATTCGTAACCTAGCGCAGCTATAACCTAGCGACCTTTGCCATCTTATACGCTTGAGCACGGTAGCGCAACTAACATAACCTGTTACGTACATAACCTGTTACGAATCTATATTTCGTGACGAACCCCGTCTGACTGACTGACTGATGCACCTGCCGAAGGACCGTGTCGTCCCGTCGGCACCTAACATTAACTAACTTATTACTTATTTAATAATGACCTTCACTCTCATCAAACTTGTGCGGCAAAAAAGATACAAATGTTGAATTTGTTGATTTAGGACAGACGAAATCAAATCTCGGTCAACTAGGTTTTTTCTCACACTATTTGTTGCAAGCGACCGCACAAGCAGAGGTGGCAGCAGTGGTGACTATGGCAAAAACTCCCATCGAAAGTTAGGACTCGCGCCCGTAGACTTTTAATTGAACGATTGCCCGTGGACGCTGCTCTCCATTAGGTGACTTTGTCCTTTCCATCAAGAAGGATGGCGTGCATTGTATTCCTACTTGTCCTTTGTCTCTTGTATGAGCGCACCTTGTCCAGTCCACCCTTTTCCCAAACGGTTTCGAAAATCCTTCATCATGAGCTAATGGCGGTCTTTTCCTCTATGGGTGAGTAAGGCCGTACAGTTGTCACATTCAGCCGCTTGGCATACTGCAGGCCTGTTTCGTGTCACTCCCGGCCGCTCCAAAAAGAGATCTGCCGACTCTAATAGAGTTGTGAAATTGTTTGGTTTAGATTGAAAAAACACGACTACGGAAAGGGCAACGTCCCCCCTCTTCTCTCTCTCTCTCCATTTATCTTCCCAAAAATATGTCACGGTTGTCGCAACCGTACTTTGTGGTCTCCAAAAGCCGTAGTAACAATATTACCAACACCAAACTCTCTAAAGCCCGAAAAATGAAGACTAAATTCTAAACAGGCGAAAAAGGCTTTTCTGGTCTTGGCCTTCAGGCATGTTTGTAGTCACCGTTTTCAAGCGGTCATCATGATGGACTACCGGCATTAGCGCAGCTTTTTTCCATGTTGCCGTCGGCCATTCATTGCTTTATCTTTCTTAACCTCTGTCTTTTAGTTGCCAATGAAGACCACGCTCTTTCTTCGCACGTTCACACAAAGTGCCAATTACAGCAATCACTCCAATATATTATTAGCTGCTATAGAACAATATATATATATATATATATATATATATGCTAAGAACAATAGCACCCGTGCTAAAGAGGGTGAAGGCCCAACAAAGCGAGCACAAGAATC
>QVRM01004835.1:0-21005 GCA_003439945.1 Dermanyssus gallinae
GGTATGGGCGGACCACCGGCGCCAATTGAGTGGCAAGGCAGGCTGAACATTTCGTACGCAATTGGGCCAGGTTATAAGGACGCTGCTGAGTTGTAAGTTAACTGAGAGAAAGGCTTCCTGAGATCGTCCCATCCACATAAAGATCCGCGCGCGATTTGGTTTAGAGCTGTCAAAAGTAAATTACTCAGTAAATTATTATTCAATATTTTATTGCCGTCAGCAATTTCATATATATATATATATGGCCAAACAGACCGCAAAATATGTCGTTATGTGGCATGACTATAACGTATTGGAGACACGTTGTAAACCGGGTAAAAAATCATTTACTTTGATAGGCTAACTGTTTGTCAATGTTTTAGTTTTAACGTTTTGTACACTTTTATCACAGACCCAGCTAGATCCGTGACAAAAATTGTTTTCATGCTGATGTCATTAGCATGTTCTCGTACTGGGCTTATATATGAGTTTGTATTTCTAGTAGAGAAGTACCAATACTCAACCAAATACTCAAGCAGTAAGAAAACCAAAAGCAGGAGTTGCCGTAGCAGATTCAGCGAAAACAGTTCGTATAGCGTTCTGGGTGCATCAATGCGCTAATGTTTATCGCATCCAAGTGAGTGCAGGCGAGGCGAAAGAAATCAGACGCACTGATTCGTAAAAGAGGTCATAGGTTATAGATATAACTATGATGGTATGACTAATATTCGTTGTGGTGGCGGTAGTCGAGATAGCAGTAGTAGTAGTAGTAGTGGTTGCAGCGGTGAAAGTAATCGTGGGTATTTATCACGCGCAGGTCAGCCCTGAAGAGCGTGGGCATTTGCCGGCACATTGCCGAGAGATCAATGGGTCCGCTGTATGCAGTGGACGCGTGTGCACGCATAGGATGCGGGGGAGCCAGGACATCCAGCTACCATCTAACCAACCATTCATTCCCCTCAGCCACTACCCGTTCACCTGCCTCTGCGACAGGCTAATGCGTGTTGGGGTCGTGGAAAGCCACCGATCCGAAGGAGGAGAAAACTACGGAACAGCCACGAAAGTTTAGGCCACGAATTTCACGCATCACTTAAGCCCAATTGAATTTTAACGAGACGATGATTACGATCACAACAACCACAACAGCGACCGCAACCCAAGGCTTCACCTCGTAGAGGTCACTAGCGACGCCCCGTGGCACTCCTCTATACTCCGCGTGATATGTATATATATATATATACAAGGGCGGATTGAAAAGCGTTAGTGCTTTGGATATTGCCGCCAGACCGAAACTACGAGGGTCTTGTGGTTTGTTTTGGAAGCGCCACTTATTGGCTACACATACACTGAACTTCGCAAATCGGTGGCGGCGTTTATTGTTTGAACTTGGTTCAAAGAAGTGAGGAAAACGTGGTTCGGCAATTTTTTAGGAGTGGAGTTGGTAACAACGAGCTTGCACCAAGTAGTGAGTTAGAAACCAAATTATATGTTCTGAAGTTGTGAAAGTATATGAACTGATTACATTGATGAAGCAATGTTTCGAAACACCCTTTATACGTGGTACCGCCGATAAGGGAGATAGCTGAGGAACTGGAGATATCTTACGGATCCGTTAAGCAGTCTTGATCGCTAATTTATGCGTCAGAAGATTAGCAGCAGAGTTCAATGCAAAAATGTAGAATTTCTAACAAATGAACGCCCTTTAGGAAAACGTTCGAATTGAAGTCTCAGGCGGCAGAAGACCCTAGACAGCTTCAGAAAGTGATTACAGAAGACGAGCCATGGGTATAGAGTCACGACGTCGAGTCCAAGGATAAGAAAAATTCAATTCAAATTCAAACCTGCGCTTAAAAATGTTTCGAAGAGGGTATAGTCCTAAGTAGACAAGCTCATAGGATTGACAGTCTACGCCTGGCATGCACCTCAGAGTGTCATTAGGAGGATATATATATATATATATATATGCTTAACAAGACCCATGTTGAAGTGATACGTTTCACTCTACACCTAATGAAGCAGTGAACTGGATAGTAAACCCTACTTTCGCAACGTATACCAACAGCAGAAATTCGTCGACAGAATCTAGTGGCGGGTGCGTTCTAGAAGGGTTTGAAGTTACGAATGTACCTGTGTAAATTCCAAAAAGAATTAGAACGACGCTTTGTTTTATTGAATTGTTGTGCGAAATCGTCGATTCACTGTTGTCCGGCTACAATAGCAGCTCCGTAGCGCCCCCGGGATAGTTTTCAGTGCATGTACTCTAAGGCGAAAACTGCATAGCATGGCCATGTATGCTCGCTACACGTCCACAACATGTTACAGCTTTCCGATATTGACACGAGAATTGAACCGTTTGCCAAAAGTTGGCTGCTCTGTTCACGGAAGAGGCCAATAAGTCCTTGGTGTTCTCTTGCAGGGAGATCTGCTTTGTGCAGTAGCACTCTCAGCTCGTGTTGCCTATTAAGCCAAGGCAGCAGGCGCCCCGATCGGTACCACCGGGGTGACTAAGCCCGGGGCGTAAACCGATCGGCCCTGTTCCGGTGCGCAGACACCTTCTCCGTAGATAGATAGCCTTAACAGCCCTCAATGGATGGGCAACGACGATATGACAATAAACAAATTCGTTGCCACTTAATCTATATCGTACGCCTTGCCTCCCATGCTCACAAAAAGGACCTCGCGAATGTTACTATCGGGAATTTACACATCTGACTAACTTTTTATTGGCACGTGAAGGTACCCACAGCACGGGTAACTCGCGCGCCACAGGCATCAACGCTGGAAAGAGAGTCATAGTTTCTCCCAATGATATCATAGTCGAGGATTAATGTAATGGCGACAAGGAGAACGGTTTGTATTGCAAAGCGTGTTATCTTCACCAAAACCATAGATCATAGTTTAATTCATGATTGAATCAGGGATAATGTGCTCTCTCCTTAGGCAGGAAAACCAAACTTGTGGAGGTTCTTTAAGTTCCTATGGAAGAAGGAGTACAACCACTCTACGGTACGTTGATAGGATTGTGACAGCCCACGTCGTGTCTTATGCACGGGCTGTTGGTGATAATTTCATCTTCATCTGCGATAATGCTACGCCATGCACCACTGGCTTATTCGTCTGTACCCCCACAAATGCTCAAATCAACCAAACGAAGCGACCTTCCAAACGAATGATCAGACCTGACCTAAATCCCAGCTGTAAAAGGAGCTGAGTGACAACGAGATAGAGCCAAAACTTGAGCTCGAACAACGCTTCTAGGGCTCATAGATGCTATGCGCATGAAGTGTAATAATATCCTTCAGCAATTCATTGTTAGGTACATTACATCAAGTGTCAAATCGCTTAGTGGCCGTTATTAGCCCGTCACATATTATTGATTTAATTTAATTTTACAGGTTAAAACAAAGAATCCAACCAGAATCATTTGTTTTAGAACGAGCATCAGTGTTATATGGTGATCTTTTTGACATATATTACGTAAATACGTTACACATTAAATGAACAAGCGTTCTAGCGCGACATCCCAACCGTGTTTCAAAGCTAGGTGTCCTTCGAATGGTATGAAAATTTTCAATGTGGCGCTAGTATTGTGAGTACAAATTATGCCTAAACTTTAACGTGACGAATAATGCGACTTTTTTTCTTTAGAAATGTATACGTTTTTTTACGAAGGATTTATCTTGGTGCTTGGTGTTGACGTTTGCGCACAGGGAGGTACAGCTGTCATCATTTAACCTATTTCGCGAGATGGCCATCCACGACGTGATCGGGGTCATCCCGGGAACCCACCAGCCTGGTGAGTGCAGCCCCATCAAATGCTCGAACGACCTCCAACTACTTTATCTAGCTGACATGAACCACACGGCGCAATACGCAGCAAAACGACGAGCACACTATGAGCATTTAAACGACCGAACAAAAAAAACCGCGCAATTTGTATTTCTATTATAGTACGTACGTATAATGTGCATACGTATGTAAAGCTAGGAAAGTTGTTTTGTATATATATATATATATATATATATATATATATATATATATATATATATATATGCATATTTGTTGTAAAAATTGGTGTACAGTCTTGCTATATCTACAAACATGTGTTGTCAAAGCCGACTTCACTCTGCAAAAAGCATCGCAGGTTTTAATTGCCGCAGAATTTACATGAATACTAAATACAATGATGCTTACTTTATGCCGTAAACTAACCAGACATACCATTAATAAAATAGTACCTAAAATATACATTTGTTATTAACGATATCCTTCTGTGTATCTATTACATTAGCATAGTTAATTGTCATTGCTCCAACTTGCCGTGCTTGCTATTGGTCTAGCAACTGTGGCTCTGATAGTGAGGCACTGTGGCAAAACACAGATTAATAAGATAATTTAATAATTATGATAGTACTCAGTTATTCCCGAAAACGGTCATACAAATCCGTCTTGGCTACATTAGTAGATACATAGTGAAAAACTAAAAAATGGGAGGTTACATTTACACATTTTTCAATGTAGAGGCAGTTAATACTAATAAACAATTTCCTTGAAAATGGTAAAATTTCATGGAATAGCTATTTGTTGGTATTATATATATATATATATATATATATATATATAGAAGCTTCTTACATGTATGTTTGGTCTTCTGTCTGACAGGACGATATGTGATATTGGGATGCCATCATGATTCATGGACTCGTGGAGCAGGTGATCCGGGTTCAGGCATGGCTGTCCTTATGGAGGTGGGTTACCAAGACTCTGAGGCTACACTTATGGGTTTGCGTGATAAAACTTATTTTTTAGCGTTGTATATTAGGTAATTGAACAGTTTTCTCTTTTAGTCTAAACATTGTCATACGTTCGGTAGAAATCATTGAGTTCTAACCCAGGCGTTCTTAAGATGTCGAGAACCCCTTGCTGTGTGTGGTTTCCCTTAATGCGTTAACGCCGAAAAAATCATCAAAACAATAGTTCAGGCACAATGCGTAAAAATCGCTTCTGTAACTGTAAAGGCATTGTTCCTCAAAAACGAAATTGTTGTACTCACTGTCTGTTTGGTTTTTTTTTTTATCTCTGTGAGAATACTACACTGGTACGGCTTGTCGTGTCAGACAGCGGGATTCCTATTGGGCTTCGTGGGCGTAGTAATGTCAAGTATTAGGGGGCTTTTATTTTACAACGTTTTATCGCTGTCCGCTTTGTGAAAGGTGGTTCGGGTACTGTCTGAACTGGTGACCGCCGAGGGATGGCAACCTCATCGAACGATACTGTTCACCGCGTGGGACGCAACCGCTTTTGGCCAGGTAGGCAGCGCTGAATTCCTACAGAAGCATCGAACAGAGCTGGCTTCGCGCACCGTTGCCTACATCGGCCTCGATCAGGCTGTTACAGGTAGGCTGAATATCATCAACGCCACAGCATACGCCTACCTTAAAGCTATTAGCCTGGTATACAGGCGTCAATAGGCTAATCGTGTCGCATTGCTCGCATATAATCTAGGTGGTCTATTTTGGCACGAATGTCCGCAGTTGACATATATATATATATATATATATATATATATATATAGATTTTCTTCTTATACCCATCTTTCATTCAATGTCTGTCTTGTCTGAAAAAGATTGTGTAGAAATCTTGTTGTGCAGAGACTTCTAAATACTACTACAACTACTAATAGCGAGCGTACATATTCCGTAACTTTTGTATAACCTGAATCAAATTTGCTTATGTTTGTTATTCTTATGCCGTGTGCATATATCACGCAGTAGAAAAATACAACACATTTGGCTGGCGTACTGGGGTCTTGTGTTTAGTCAGTCTACGCCGTCAAAAATATTGTTTGTTAAAAATGCAGCATTTCCGAACAAAACTAGTTCCACCAAAAAGGGAATAAAACCCATTGGACACTGTAAAAATAACCTGGAGAGTCTTATGTGGGCAAAATCCGAAAGCAAATCCTCTTTGACCAAGGTAGCTATTGTTCCATAGTTCCCTTCGCTACTGGTGAGCTCAACTGCATGATCGATGCTGGATATGAAAATCTGTTTCGCACGTTCGAACATATCAGGAATGTATACGCAGCGCATTAGAAATAAGATGAGACACGTTGGTGGCGTGCTTGGAATTCTGTTCTTAGTCATTCCACGCTGCTCTTTGGATTTTTTGTTATAAAGGATGTGTTACGTAAAAATATAACATTCTAAGTATCGCAGAAATGCCTTTAGTGAAACAAATCTAGAAGAATGTGTTATTTGGCCCTCTGAAGAACTCACCTAAGCTGAATTTCCTGAGGCAGGTCAGACAGGCTTCATCTATCCACTGCACTATACACTGAAGATTTGTCGAATTTGGTTTGTTTTAATTTGTGTACAAATTCAAGCAAGGTCGAGTGAGCTGATAGCCTCATATAGCAAAGCCGTTGGCGTTCACTGCCAATAGCTTTTACGCTTTTATGAAATTAAAATGTACGTGTTCAAACTTTCTATGCGCTAAGTAGGCTGTCGATCGTCTAAGCAACTTCCCTCACGCGGCGAGTGCTTAAGCTATGCGGTACAGTACTACACGCATGGGCTGCTAGGGTTAAAGGCGGCGTTTTTGTTGTTGTTGTGTCAGCACACCTGCGTTCCTACAGAGCTAATGATTATGCCTTAATTGTCGTAGATAAAAAGAAAATGACATGATAATTAGCTTAGGGAAACGCAAGACTACGGAGCATTGTCCAACCATGCAATTGCCTGTCGAGACAGGCCCAAGGACGAATGTTTATAAACAAAAATCTAGCTGGACGTCAGGCTGGAGACAAAAAGCCACGACCGTCCTACGCAGTTACGCTTTGCTTGGATTCTGCGAGCCGGAACTCTAGCTCCGCCTTGCAGGCGAAGCACACCGTCGTCCACCAGTACCACTTAGAAGATTTAGCGAAGGTACGTTAAGATGTGTCCTTCGCTAATGACCCGCCAAGTGATAGCTTTTTTAGCTTCGCCAGTTTTATAGAGAGAGCTTCACGGGCGCCAAGAGTCGACCAAGAGCAGGCCATGTCGGCCCGTCCCCCGCATACAAGACGTACAGGTGACGTGAGCCTATCCATGCCATCCGCCCATGCTTAGCACCGATGACTGCAATCAGTCAGTCAAACTTGGGCTCCTCGCTTGCGATATTCCTCGTATATAGCTTATTGTGGTTTCGTTTTTCATTGTTTATTTTTTTGCCGCGTTTTTATATTCGTTTTTTTGTACGCGGAGCCAGGTTGTGGTTGAGGTTGGGCTCCGTAACAATGCTTCGCCATCCTGCTTTCTTCTGCCTCTCCTCTTAGCGTACTAGCGCACGCTAACGCTCTGCTAACCCTACAAACTGGAGTTTGTGTTCTTTTTTATTGCAACGCCGAATGAAGTTTATTTTTGCAAGTGTTGACGCGACGATAGGGTTGTGCTGATGTACTACTCTTGTTCACTCTTGCGTTGTGCCTCTTGCGGATCCGCGCAGTTTTGTGACGGCCCGGTGTATCTCCCGCAGAAAATGACAGCGCCGACATAAAGTAAACTAAGAATAAAGAGTAAATAATAGTAATTCGTGGAGCAAACTAACGCGGGACCACGTCAAATTATGGCTCATACTTTTACAAGCTTATAGATCATGATAGGGTAAACGGTTTGTTTAAGCGTATCAGTATGTATAAGTGTACTTTACTGAGCCCTTAAATAAACAGCAGAAACATATTTCGTAACATCATAGCATTATTTTTAAATTAACATTTTATACTAAAACATGTTTGATTAACAGAATATACATATATCTATTTTCTTGTAAATTTAACAAATATGTTTAATTCTAGAAAGATTTACTTTGAAAAAAATATAAGTCTCGCCGCGATAAAACCTGCAGCTCTTAGTGATAGACATTGCTCGAACTGCGTAGTGCGTGCTTTCGCATGGCCTAAAGCCTCGGGGAAGATGTTTTTCTGGCTGCCTTCAGGTGTGGCTTGGACATTTAAAAACACCCTGTATCACCTTGTCTAAATTGAATAAGGGAGACCTTACGTAGTGATCCTAACCAAAAACCATTATAGAGATGTGATCATATATATATATATATATATATATTCTAAGCTTAATCAACTCATTGAGAATCATGTTAGCAAGCAAAGGTACGTAAAAGACTGTCGTACACCGAAGGCCCGATGACTAGGGCGTGCGTTAGACGGTCGTCACTCGCCAGCGTACGTAGGATCTGGGCGCGTAGTGGTGGATAGGCTGGATTCGAATCACGCGGCTCTCACCAGCGGCCTCTCTGCGCGGTCTCGCCTTTTTTGGTGTCGTTCTTATTGCGGTGTTTGTTCCTCGGTGCTGGTTGCGGCTATGACTACTCGCATTCGACGACGTCAGGCAATCGAACACTGCAGGTGATGGGCAGTCCTCTGCTCCGCCAAGTACTAAGCGAGGCTGCCGAACGGGTGCCGGGACTGGGCAAGTTGTCCGTCAAGACGGCGGCGTTTCGACCTCATCATCAGTCGACGAAGAAGACGTCGTCCTCATCGTCGATAAACGCCGCGCGCCGGCGACCCACTCGGACTAGTCGAAACCGCAGCAGCCGTAGCAGCGACGGCGGCTGGTCCAGTCACAACCGTGGCTCTCGAGCGAAGAAGCCTCTGTCCTCATCGCCGCCGTCGTCGTCGTCAGCGCAGCAACAGCACCACCACCACCAGCGACCTCGGAGCAACGAGAGTCTACTCGCACAGTGGGCGCGAGCGCGGCCTTCAGCGCACCTCGCGTCACGCCGAGGTCTCGTGCCGGAGATCGCTCCGCCGCCCGCAGGTGCCGATCACTCGGCCTTTGCGCAGTTGCTTGGCGTCTCGGTCGTACATCCGCGCTTCGTGGCACGCGACGCCGATACCGATTACCCGGCCACTCGGACCGCCTACGACGACTGGCAGGTGGTTGCCAACCACACGGATCCAGGACAGGTCGCTATGGCCGCACTCGCCCAGCTCGTCGCCACCGTTGTCCTGGCTCTGGCCCACAGCCCGCAGTTGCCCATGAAGGTATGTGTGCATTTCGTATTGAATTATCTTCCTTTTTTCCCCTTTTTCTACTACTGTTGTTGCTATTGCTGCTGCTGTTGTTGTTGTTGGTGGTGGTGGTGGTATTGTCGTTTGATTGTTGTCTTTGCTGGTGTGATTGTTGGTTCTGTGGCTCTTGTTGTTGGCGCTGACGCCGTCATTCTTGGTTTTGCCGTGAATTTTGGGCAATGTGGTTCTACTTGCTGATTTTCAGTGCCTTGCAGTGTATGATCACGATTGTACAACTGTGCGGTCTACAGACCATAGATTTTACAGCTCCGCAAAACCTTCTTCCATGGCACTCATTGTGAATACATTTTACCATATACGTATAAAAATTATATTTTCAACCGAACATATAGGTGCACAGGTGATTTTACCACAAGCAGCGCCACTGAAAAAAATCTGCTGTTAAGTAAAACACAATCGCTTTCTGAGTAGCGCGGTGCATAAAACCTTGTGCCGTAGCGCAGACACTGCTTACGGCAGCCCTGTGAGAAGGTCTCGCGTAAGGCTAGTTGCCTTCACCGGCTGGTGTTTCTGAGCATGTGTCTTGCTTAGACTTGAAAGTGTGTTATCTTCTTTGTCTATTAAGATATACTTAAGAGAGAAGAATGAGTCACAGTTTAGACATAGTATCGCCTATAAAGATTTTGTACGGAACGTCCTCAAACTGCATAAATATTGGGCTAAACATATTGCGTATAAATAACTATTGTGTGTGTGTATATATACATTCAAGTTAACATTTATGGCTACTTTTGTCAGGTATATATATATATATATATATATAAGTAAGTAACAAGTTCGTGTATTCTCTGTTTTGGGATAGGCCACTGACTATGCGGACCAAATCTCCGTGGACTTTGCACCCTTCCAGCGCCAACACGCTGATTTTCTTCGAGCGAACCACATCCGCACCGAGCCGCTAGCAAACGCTGTGCGAGAATTCGCGAGGACCGCTAATGAGTTTCAGGACTACTTTGACAGTTCGGCAGCATCACATGACCACAGTGAGTAGTACGCAAATGTAGCAACGGCAAAGAGTAACAGCAACAGTAGCAACGAGAATGCTGCAAGCGTCTTTGAAACACAATTCCTTTAGAGACATGCAAAAAACAAATTGTAAATAACGTACAGGCGATATATACTGCTAGGCGCTTTTATGTCTCCTAAAAAAAGTCTTGTCCTTTATAACACAACTACGTCTCCGAGAAAGAGAGTTCAACACCTTTACTGTTATCAATTGATACTTTGAGGCTATGCTTGCTACTGCGGCAGCTGCTGTGGTGTTCCCTTGTACTTCATGTTTTAGAGCAGGCTACAGAGTTACCGGAGTCATGCAGTGCTCTCTTCATAGCTACCTCGACTTTGCCTCTAAACCTGTGATATATTCTACGCAGAGTTACTACGCAGAGTCGAAGGGACAACATTTGACTCGGGACTTTGTGAACCAGTAGACGGTTGCAAAAAAGCACCCACCGATTTTACGCCCGCTAATGAGACTGCAATCAGTCGTCAAGGCAGGTATCGTCAAGCATAGTAGATGTCTAATCACACACTCAAGACACTCTCACGATTTATATAGAGTTGTTTCAAAGTCTTTGATTCCGCACTGCCTATCGTCATACGCACAGTAAGCGGGACAATAGCACAGTCGCAAAAGAGCCCAGTGAACGTTAGCTCGCTGACGCGATGTTGGCTCGCAAAGCACATATCACGGCTTATTAGAACTGTAAGCGCTGAAACATCCCAAGGACGATACAACGCCGATAAATGAATATTGTACAATGAGCTCAAAAAACGAAAACAGAGAATCCGAATGGGAATGGGTAGTTCGCACAGTTACAGTCGGAGAAGCTGTAAGAGCAAGAAGTTGCGAGGTCTCCTAAAGGCAAAGCGATCGAAAACTTGAAAACCAACAGTGGCACGACAACCAACAGTGTCATTGGTCACTGGCCAAAAGCTACATTCAGAACATGAGCAATAAGGTATCGGCAGGCGCCCGACTGGTCGAGAACCAAAAGTTGGTTGACGAAGTATGAGGAGTTAGCGTTGTATTTCATAATGCAGCTAATCGCCATAGAGGCCTTTGGCCCTTGGGCACCTGGAGTCTTTAAAATTTGTTAAGGAATTGAGCCGAAGAGTCATCACTGTGACTCGGGACCGCCGCGGTAGTGAATATCTGTTGCAGCGCACATCGATCGAGGGTCAGCGCGGCAACGCTGCGGCTGTAGAGAGGCCTGTTTCGTCAGTCGTAAGGCTTCTGGAGATCCCGTAGAAAATTGTATTAATCTCCATAATTGACTGTTAAGCGCAAAAAGTACAAAATAAAAACTTATTGCCAGACACAGCCAGGAGCTTGTATGGGAACAACGCATAAAAGTGTCACCTATAAGATATGTTTCGGGATTATATCAAATAGGCTCCTAAAAGGTGGCACCAAAGAAACAGGGTTGGTTTAGAGGATCGAAGTCGACGCATTCGACCGCACGTCAATCGCTAGCAGGAGATTTATAAAACCTTATCCGAATCGGGAAGACCGTTATACGCTTTTGAACTAGCGCGAGAAGCAGAATTATGAGAAAGGTGGCCGTGGAAAGAATTCTTTATTGATTGTTAAAACCTTTGAAGGTCATTGTTAAGCAAAGTATAGTATGTACCGACAATGTAGTGGAGATTGTGGGAAGAGTGACACGGACCACAGGAGTGGTTCAGGGCGACGGACTCAGACCGTTGCTTTTTTAGCACCATTAGAGAGTTACGTATCAGGCAGTGGTAGACCTTAGAGTGAGCAAGTACTCTAATGTACGCAGATGACATTGTGATCCCTAGCTTAAGTTTATTTTTTTTAAGCAATAAATTCGTCGAGCAGGGGTAATAAGATACATTTTGTAAGTGATATACTTACCTGGAAGCTACTATAACGCCAAATGGTAGCAGTTTTCAAAACCGTGTAGAGAGCCGAGTCGGAAAAGCAATTCGAGCGGCAGCAGCAATTAAACACTCACGTGTTTATTAATTAGCGTCTTCCCTTATACAAATTAAAATAAAAAAACATTTGGTATATCACTCATATAGAAGAAACGAATGGAGGCAGATATCAGTTACAAGATAGACATAGTTTCTTCATCATTAAAAGGGTTTTGGGGTCAGCTAATTCTTAAAAAAAATACAATTGTTCGTATCTTAGAGGGAAGACTCTAATGATTTAGGAACTACAGTCAATATTGGGATTGTCTAGGATGAGGGCGTTCCAGGACTATTCTATATTGTGGACACGGCAATTAATGGAAATCGACATAGAAATATACACTACGGCATCGATGAGAAGCACAACCTGAAAATATGCCAGCGAGCAGCCGGATCTAAAGTTAGACGCTTACAGCCCACAGGTTTCACGACGTGTTGTGCAGCACGTAAAATGCTAGATTTTTAATTCCAGCAAGGAATCTGAAATCCTTATATATATATATATATATATATATATATATATATATATATATATATATATATATATATATATATTATGGTTTATTAACACCCAGGTTGGGTAAATTTTAAATAAGTACATCAGTCTCAATTAGTGGTTCTTATACGTCACCGGATCTTCTCTCATCTTGCGAGTTCAGCTATTGATTGCACTGCTGGACATGCTGCGGCGTGGTATCTATCACAATGGCCTAAGCATCTCGCGCACCTACAACACTCCTGAGGATTGTGGAATTCTTGTGTGCTGCATAGCACGTGATGGAACCCGTGGGCTGCAAATGCCGTAGTTAGATGCCCATTTTTACATCCGGCTGCTCGCCAGGTTGTACTCCTCGTTGCTATCGTCGTGTATATTCCTATGTCTATGTCCTTTAATTTTTCTGTAATATATATATATATATATATATATATATATAGAGTGTTACTAAGCCATACTATTACGCTATTTCTAAGTTATTTCGATATCATCCTATAATTTGTTCAGCGGAAACCATGCGTTATCAGAAAACGAACTAGCAACTCTGTGGCATTGTCAGCTGTCTAACTGTATTATATTACATCAAGGACATTCTCAGTCAGCTTTTTAGTATAGAACCTTCTTGAACTCATACCGAGTGGACCGACTTCCGTGAATGGTTTTCTAGTATGCCAAAGAACAAGTGCCCGAGTACCAACACACGTTAGTATACCTTTTATTACAGATGTCCTCACGGTTATTCAAGAATATAACGAGAGAATACTTCAACTCGAGCGGAGTTTTCTGCTACCGCCGGGCTATCCTCGTCATCAACATGCCAGGTAGGGTTCAGTGGTGGCGGCTGGTAATAGCTTAGGACTAATAGAATGCGGTCGCTAAATCTGTTGTACTGAGTCGAAACATTAAAACTAAAATTGTAAAAAAAACATGAAAAACTGGGAAAGGATTAGTATTTGATGATAATCGTTCATGCCATGCGGAGTATTTCCACTGCAGTCTTGTCTAAATAGCTACATTTGTACACCATCGACTTATATCTCAACACTTTAATAATTTTATTCCTCAACGCCTGAGGTGCTGAAAAACATATATATATATATATATATATATATATATATATATATATATATATATATATAGAGAGAGAGAGAGAGATAAGCATAATTCAGCTCACCATTCATATAAAAATGAGAAAACATTTCACTTTAAGAGAATAAATAATCGGAACACAGCTAGATCAAACGCACAAATGAGACAAAGTCTGGCAACATTATTGTTGGTTCATTTTACTGTTTTTTTTAATCTCATTCACTGAGTGACCTAAGTATATATATATATATGTATATATATATATATATATATATATATATATATATATATATATATATATATATATATTTATATATACAGGCTCTCCTAGAAAGATTCAGAAAGTGACAGAGGTAATTGTAGAGCTTGTTTAAGTAAGTATTTTTCTACGATCCCTGAGAAATCTTGTTTTGGAGTGAGAGTGATATTACTAAAATCTATGACACTGGTGTTGTTGCCCGACATTGCAATTTCACATTTTGTGCTCCTATATCGAGTAACAACACCAATGTCACGTATTTTAGCCATATCACTCGCACTCCGAAACAATACTTTTCAGAGACCATGTTCCACTTGAAAACATATTTACTTTAACGAGCTCTACAATACTCTATGTCGCTTTATAAATATATATATATATATATATATATATATATATATATATATATATATATATATATATATATATATATATATATATATATATATATATGCTTATGTATAGACGTGCACTAATATTCCAACCGTTGCAGGCATCTTTTGTACGGGCCAGACGCCGATGACTCGATGCGCTCGAATATTTTCCCGCACCTTAGTCGAGCACTTCGCGTAGCTCGGGCGCGTCCCGTGACGCCGACGCTCAACCTTGTCCGCGAGAACATGTCGCTCGTCATCAACGCGCTTCGATCGGCCACCGGTATACTTCAGCAAAGTCTACTGAGAGACGAGCACGTTGATCAGCCAGACAATAGCGAATATCGAACGGACGTACCCGGTTAAATGAATACAATCCGATAATTAGAATACGAACTATTATAGTAACAGAGACAGAATGTAATAAAGAGAAAGAACAAGTGGCAAGCAAAGCTAGCTGTGACAGAAGATGTTGTTAGATACAAATATGCAATACGCGTGTCTGTAAATGTCATCTTTTCATTATATATATATATATATATATATATATATATATATATATATATATATATAATTTATTGTTTAGTGCAACACTTTTGTATATTACTTTAGTTAGTTACGACGCGCCGAGTGACGCAATCGGCCACCTTTGACAAATCGACGATCGTGATAAAGTTGACGTGTTCATTTTCATCGTAACGTTAGAAAATGTGAGTGAGTACATAATAAATATAAGCGGGGTTCCCCAATGTACTGATTTGTATTGGCGTTTGTCCTTTGTTTGCTTCTGTGCGACATGTCTGCTCTCCTTCGTCTTCATCATCTAAAAAACCGAATCCGGCCAGAAAGAATACAGTGGGCAGTCCAATGAATCCACATCTAATTGATACTTTACCGTATGCAGCAACGTAAATGCAGCAATAGGTAACCTTGTTTTAAAGCCGAAGAACAAAACAGCAAAGAGGTGAAGGGAGAGCCAGTTTGTGTGCTCAGTATTGGTTCTAAGGTGAGACAGCTGCGGGGCACTACAAATGTTAAGCGTAAAGTGCAACAATCTTCCGTCGTGACAGCCTTGGCAAATGAGCAAATCCGGAACGGTCGTTAACTAGCCAGGATCCCCTCTTTCCCCGCAAATTAAGAAGAGGATCGTAAAACTTCAGAGTAGCTTGACTTCGAAGTGGTTAGCACTACTGTTACTTCTGTTACGTCACTTGTGAGAGCGCGCGCTCCTTAGTTGACTTAGCCGTCAACCCCGCCGATAATGAGTCGCCTATAGATTACCGCTTGAGCTCCGAAGACGGCCGTGCACTGACGTAAAACCTGTGAAGTCGTGCATGTGAACGTTGCACAGGCCCAGTTGCACTCTTGGATCAATCGACTCTCACCCTATTACCGATGTCGGAACGATGCAAGATCGCGCTAAAACTACGTCGAAGCTGCTAATCGTCAGCTCTCGATGACATTGTGCTAAGCCACGATTCTAAAAAGCGTACTTGACGCTAACATGAAAATAATCATCTTAAGTTTCGCATTGCCACGCGATCGTCTAGGTCCAACGTACAATAGTGTATATTGTCGACAAAGGTAGGAGGTATAATTGTCGTTATGGATGCTTCGTAGCCCTGATAATATATTGTCACACTACATTTGTATACAATTCATTTCCACAAGCTCATATAAAAATGGCATTGTTACATGTTCATGTTAGTGAAGGGCTTTTGATTAACGGAGTTGGCATGTTCTGACCTTTCTTGACCGCAACACTACTCCAGTTGGCTGCCTAGCAAAATCAGTAGACAAGGACATAAACGAACTGATTATTCTAATAAAAAGTAGTTCTACAAGTATGCAAAATGCGAGCATAAAACAACAAAGACGTTAAAATACAGTCGCTGTGATTAAATAATTTAATCACAGCGGGTGTATTTTAAAACGGAGTGACAGAAACGAGTTGTACTGCTCACTATAGACGCAGCATTTTTCGTTAGTGGAATGATGATAACATCTCAGACTAACGATCGCATATATATATATATATATATATATATATATATATATTGGGTATTAGAACTAATTTTACTATTATGATTTATTAACACCCAGGTTGGGTAAAATTATAAACATATACATCAGACACAACTAGTGCTTCCTTCACGTCATTGGGTCTTCTCTCATCTTGCTAGCTCAGCTATTGACTGAACTGCAGGACATGCTACGGCGTGGTATCTATCGCACTGGGCAGAGCATCTCGTGCACCTGCAACACTCCCGAGGATCGTGGAATTCTTCCGTGCTACATAACACGTGATGAAACCCGTGGGCTGCAAACGCCGTAGTTAAATGTCTGTCCCTTATACCCTGCTGCTCGCCAGGCCGTGCTTGTCATCGCTACCGTATATATATTCCTAAATCGATTCCCTTCAATTTTCCGTCCACTTCAAATTAGAACTAATTCTAAAAACGAATAAAATTACTTCACAAGATGGCGGCCATTGTCAATCAGCGATCTACATATAAGGAAGTTGCCGGAGGCGGCGGATGAGCCATGCCCTCTCCCTGCTAGTTTTCAATTGGGTTTTGCTATACGATTATATATATATATATATATATATATATATATATATATATATATAGATATATATATATATATATATATAAAATGATTGGACGGACTAAAGTAATATACACAAGAAAACAGCCACAAAAACATTGAAGCGGTTGGGTCGATTTCCAGTACGACGTAAACCAGTAGCGATATAGGCTATCGTTGTTCAGACACTGTGCGGTTTGCGATTTCGAGTATCGCGTGGGACAGACAGAAGGTGTTTGGCCGCGAGGCGAACTAGTTGTGATCGTGGTTAGATCGTAGTGTTCGAAGAGTGTCGGAACGGCAGCGACTACTACGACGCACAGGCAGAACGGCCTCTACAGTCGAGATTGCTCTGTTTGGACACGGCTGAGCGCACAGGTGAAGAAGGACTATCCTATCACCGGACACACGAGAGTGACTGACTCACTGACTGACAATCGAACATAATGAAACTCTCTCCTGTCCCGCCTCGTGTTTCTCTCCTTTAATCCAAACCTTACAGCAAATATATCGACGCACGAGCTGAGTCGCGCGGTCTGTCGGTCGGTCGAGTCTTTCGGGTATCCTCTGCTTTCATTGCCGCTGCTGGCCTTTCTCGCTATTTCCGTCCGGGCCCTGTTTCCGCCCGTCTCTCGCATATTGCTTCTTCGGTCTCAACCTCTTTAAACTGCAGCAGCTGCTGCTGCTGCTGCTACTGCTGCAAGATGTCTGAAATCATTTTATTATCTCAAACTCGAACGTCCCTCTTCGCCGCCTCTGTCTAAGCTTGCCGTCTGCTTGGCTGCTCGGCTGCTGTGCTGCGCGACTACTCTGCTGCCCTTAAGCTGGGTGTTCGATTCGATTTCCGCGGCCGGTAGAGAACACCGCGAAGGAATAATGGCACGCGTCTGTCTGTTTCTGCGAGGCGGGCATAATCCATCTCCATCGGTATTGCCGGCCTTGTTACTCATGCTCAACACTCTCTTTACTACCTCTCCGCCTGCCGGCTAACCAACATTGGTACCATCGACTGCCGTACCAATACATGGAATACGTTTTATTAGAGACTAGGGCTATTAATTGTTAAATATAATAATAATAATAATAATAATAATACTATAATAATAATATAATAATAATAATAATAATAATAATAATAATAATAATAATAATATAATAATAATAATAATAATAATAATAATAATAATAATAATAATAATAATATGCGCTTCGGCTATAATATATATGCAGAGGTTCCCCGTTCTGGTTGCCATTCGAATTGCCATAGTTTCGAAATAAGCCTAGCCATGCCGTGACGTGATTGGGCCTCCAAGATACTGTCACAAAGTGACAGCTGTTTTTAAACCAAAGTAAACGTGGTGTGATTCTATCGGTCGTATCGTAAGCTGGTCGGATATCTATGACTTTTGCCACTGTTTCTGTTTTCTAGATCTGGCCCCAATAAATACTATCCATTGGTACGAAAATACTGTACCTTCTCCTGCTTGTTCCAAAACCACTCTGCCATGGTCATATTAGTTTCATGTCTTCTAGCTGGTCTTATAGCCTGTCCCTAAGGGTGGCAGCAAATATTTAGTATACATTGCTTTTTTACTGTTATGGTCTAAGACTGGGCAAATTAGTAGTTTGCACCTTGACTTAGTTATAGAGGGAATTTTGCCTGCTAGCCATTCGCGAGGGATATATATATATATATATGTATAAATTTTTTTTCTTCGTTATTGGCTCACCAATATTTTTAATAAATTTTAGCGGTACCTCATCCGCTCCACATGCAGTTTAGTTGTCTCTTAGGTTAATGATTCCTTCAATTTTTTCTTTGGTAGTCCGCCAGCCAATATCCGCTTTTCGCACATATGCTTGTCGATTTTGTATGTTATAATATTTCCGCTTGCTGTTTTAAACATTCCCAGAAACGTTCAAAGGATTTTCTTTCCTACGCTATTGTTTGTTACGTTTTTCAAATCTTTAAGATTGTATTATGTTATGACGTAGGTTATTATTAATATTATTATTATGCGCCTTTCATTGTGTGTTGAACGTGTTTTAACGTGTGTTACGTTTCTACGGTATCAGTACATTTCGTGTCAGCCTGTGGTGCTTGTAATAAAACAAATTTAGTTTACGCGTTCTTTTAGAGAGCAGGGGTCGTTAGCTTGTAAACGTTGCCTCTGCCAACCTGGCTGTTTTCTTTAAACCTATTTTTACATCTTCATTAACAAGTTGTTGATCCAATGATGCAGCACAGTAGTTGCGGCAAGCAGCCCTTTTAATACCAAGGCCCCAAAGGCAATTGGAAGGCTTGCTTGTTTGCATAAGCTCCTTCTTAAATGAATTATTAAATTTTTTCTAGTTAACATAACGTAGCAGAAAGTCACCGTTATTATCACGTTAGAGGGCGTGTGTTTACAATTTATCATGGTACAATATGTACGTTTCCAGTATGCGTACTTCTGCAAGAAGAACTAATTGCGAAATATGTGAATACTATTGCATGCGCCAATTTGGTTATCCGCCATAGTAAATAATCAGTCTAAGAATTCAAACGGAGCCTGACTATTAAAGTGATCGCTGCCTCTCTAGGCCATTGAAGCTCACCCGTCAACCACCTCGTAAGCGGGCGATAAGGCGTCCGTTGTTACGGTGGCAATAAAAATAGCTACGTGCTGTAGCATTACAAATTGATCATGACACTAACGATGCCTTATGATGTGCTTCCACTGCACTTTGCAATCGATTTTGGAACTTCGAGCAGATGTCACATTCTGGCAGTAGCTGTTTCTATTGCCATCCTACATAGCAGCGAACATACAGTACGAGCATATCGGCCGCTTGTGATAAGATGTCTCTAGTATGGGTTTCCTCTAGTCATCCCACTACCAGCAAGCTTATCGGCACTTCTTCGCCGTGCTTATTGAGAATAGCCGCTCCTTGATTCAGGTAATAAGGGAAGAGGAATAACCTTGGCAACGCGCCAGATGTACATATTATTGATGTGCGGCGTCGTTCTCGCATCTGGACATATATTACTTAGCTTCTGCGATTGTGTCAAACCAACTAACGGATTTTGCTGACGGTATGCTGATGACTGCAGCGTGTGAGCTCACCCCAAGTTATCTACACCTTGTCTCAGCACCTGCCTACGAGCCCATCTATCAGTAAAGCATCTCACTAGCTCAAGTGAAGATGGGGCTCACCATGGTCGGCTCCGTTCCTGATCATCTGTTTTGTCGCCTCTATCTGTTGTAGGTATGCGTGAATTGCGCATGCTAATTTATGCTTGCTCGCCAGCTACTTCTTAGAGTTGCGTTTTCAGTCTTAAGTGTGCACGGCCAGCCGTGGATCTGCATTGCAAAGCTTCTGTCGGGCGGGTATGCTTGCGGCTAGGACTGAGCGAAACTTCGCTCTCGTGAATCCACTTAATCCGATGTGTTTTAATCGCTACACGGCACGACGTGCCTCGTGGTCTCTTATGTGGTGTGTGTGCATCGAGAGCGATGGCGCTATATCTATGATTGCAATAAAGCGTGTTTCCCACAACAAACCTTATAGCTCGTCATGCACTTGAGGGTATGGTTTTCACAACAATCACCGTAGCATTAGTTCTCTACGAACTTCTAGGAGGCGGGAGTTACTTGACCAACGTTTCAGCTCTAGTTTCATCTATGGCACAGACGAGACGTTTGTGGACGTTCTCAAAAAAGCTGATTTTAAAAGAGCTACAGCGCCTAGGCACTTAGCCTAGGGCGTTGTAGCGCCTAGGCTATAATGGTTTCACGCTGGTGAAAAGCATATTTGTATTGGCGCGTAATTTATTGATGGTTAAGTTTGCACTGCGTCTTCCACAAATACTCCAACACCATATGAAAGTATTTCATAGCCGTCAATATGACACATATTAAAATCTTATATTAAGAGTAATTTTAAAACTGCGACCAACTTCTGTGGTGATGCGACCAGGCTTAAACCGAACGAACGTGTAATTTCAGGCCTTAGGTAGTTATGGGCAGTGGTGGGCTAAGTAACGCTCGCTACTGTATAGCGATGGCTCTTAGCAGAAAGACAGCAGATGTCTCTATCTTGCGGAAACAGTAGCGTGCTTTTTCCGGCAGCTCATTGCGGTATAATTGTTCTTTTTAGCCTGCTAAGATACAAAGAGCACACACCACTCCAGTAGCGTACTTC
>QVRM01004836.1:0-27713 GCA_003439945.1 Dermanyssus gallinae
GCCGTCGTTCCTATCAACGAAACACCCTCTTGTGGAGACGCTTATGTACGCCGACGACGTATGCGCCTACAGTACCAGCTTGTTTTCATTTGTCTCAAGCGGCAAGAACGCTGGAGAAGTACGCGAGCCGCGTAGGTCTGACTATAATGATTCAAAAAACCGAGGCTCTAAATTCCGTCGGGGAGGGAGGCTCGCGGCCAGTGACCAGATCCAGGTGAACGGAGTCCCAATAAAGTTCGTAAACAACTTTACGTACCTTGGGATCGTGTTCACGACGATGGATCGTCGTTCTCTCGACACATAGAGGAGGATTCAGAAAAACTCTGGTGGCCTCTTCATCGATCGGACCCGTAATTTGCCTCTCGTTGGAAACCGCCTCTAAAACTCTTCATGCTCAAGCTAGCCCCATGCGCTGCCTATGGAGTCGAGTTGATCTGGGAGCATCTTAGCGAGCGAGACCTTCAAACACTCGACAGAGCCAATCGACGTTTCTTAAAAAGAGTTCTTGGCGTCCACACAAATACGCGAAATCGTATGGTCTACCTCCTGACGGGAGAAAAAAGCGATTTGTGGAGGAGATCCAACAAAAGTTCAAGCTTGAGGAGACGACGGCATTCGTGAACTTCATGAACAAGAAAAGAGAGGAGATCAGCGACGTGAGCCCACAGTTCTTCACTTCGCCAGCAATGACAGACGACACATGGAAGAATCCGGATCGGGCAAACAGGCACGTGGTGGTCAAATTTTCGACCCACGGCTATCATCATGTGGTCTGTCAAACGGAGTCGTTTCACGACCCAGTCGAGTCGTGTATCTGTAAATATTGCGAAGGCCCTTGTGATCTGTATCATGCCCAAACTTGTACATACCCACAGTCTCTGAATCAGCTCGAGAGAATTAAGAGTAAGCTGGGGGGACTTTCTTGATTAGCCGGAGTACTTGTGTACTCCAATTTTAACTAGATAGAGTATTACACAGACAGTGTGAATAAAAGAAATTGAGAATAATTATATTGTTCTAATACATACTAATTCGTTTTGAACATAGCGGATGTGATGTGCAATCTAGTAACATATAGCTAGGTAGACTGTTATACATTTGCGTTGCTTCAGTCGTTTTTAGTGCTAGCCCGTTGAATACGACAAATATTGCCTACAATAGGTATATATAAGAAATAAAACAAAAGAGTTAATTGGCGTAAGTTATACATTTTTTATTAACGTTCAGAACACATGCACTAGCAAATAAAAAAACTTATTATAAGGCACACATGAAAGATAATACAAGGCGTTTCACAAATGCTCCTCCTAGGCCGAAGAAGCATTGATGCTATGCATCCTTGCAAAGTGCCCGTCGATAGTTTCCATGTCCGAAGCAACAATCGGACACTTCGGACACTGAAACAGGCGCTCCTCCGCGACTAGGCTGACAACATCGGCCTCCCTCTTCCGTTGTCGCGAACCGTCATTAGTAGCGGCCGCTGGACACAGTGTCGGATCCGTAGAGATTTCAGGATTCGACACGCTCATTTGCGGTGCTGGAACGCCAATTCGATGCGTACGTCCGTAGCACCCGTGGGTCTTGTGCTTGGAACCTTTTGCGATTCTGAAGCACTTCATCAGGGCCGAGCCGTTCTAAGCACCTGAACGTAATTCCATCCACTTTGAATAAGAAACTCCCGCAGATCCAGACACCCAGGAACTGCTTTGCAGCGAGTACAGGGTCAGCAAGCCCTCTGCTTCGGTCAGGAGCTGATCATCAATGGGCATTCTGCTGCATAGGCAGGGGCTGAGATACCTCCTTGGGGCAAAATACCTGGGGCTCTTCTTGTAGGCAACATGTCTGAGGTACTTGTTTGTGTGCAAAATGTCTGGGGCGCTACTTCTTGAAGTGGCGGACTCGGTTCTAGTTGTTGGAACCAACCGAGGGTGAGGTTTCTGTTGGAATTACTTGTCGAATCATACGGCGTCCGAGGTGTTCGAGGAATGCGTTGTGGTGGAAGTGCCTGAGACGAGCCTTCGAATTTCTGTTGTGGAGCGGAGTCGGTGGCTGCACTTGTTGCAAAACAACCTGGGGTTGCACATGTTGTGGTGGAGCATGTGCTTGAATCCCGTTAAGCGTCGGATAAGGGTACGTGCATTCCGACGCGTTCGGTGGAGGATGGTAAGTGGAAGGGGCTGCAACAAAAAGCTGATTATTGAAGTTCATCTTTAAGTTCTGTTTTGATGACTTACTCGAGTACTTACTAAGTCGATGACTTACTAGGCTCTCAAGTGAAATCGACTAACGGTTCTGCAGCCTTTTATACGCTATCTGACAGACTTCGAAAGCAAGAAGGTTGTGCTCTTGCCCTCGCCACACAGTCTGTTGTGATTGAGAATGCTTGACCTTCGTGCAGCGGCCCCCCGCCGAGCTAACTAATCGCTATCGCAGAGCTTCAGTTTTATCTGATTGATAATATTTGTATGGCTTTTGAATACGCCCAAGCGTGAAACATCTTCAATCGCAACAGACTGTGTGGCGAAAGTAAACATTAATGTTTGCTTTCGCCACACAGTCTGGTGTGATTGAAGATGTTTCATCTCGTGCAGCGGCACCACGCCGGGCTCACTGGTCACTTGAATAATCGCAATAGTACATTTTATCTGATTGACGCTACGAGCAGGAAATCAAAACAGCATGACGAATACGCAAGCGCTCCTCCTTTGGGACTCCGTACCAAACGCGGCAGTTTTTGTGTAAACAACATCTCTTCAAGTATGCAGAGCTTGCCGGTGAGAGATGTCTCCAGATCCTACGAAGGCTATAAGTGAATATTGCTATCATTTCAAGCTCAAAGTGTCGCACGGCAACAACCACGAAAAGCCTTTAAACATCTCTCATTTCCGTGTACAGGGATGCTGCCGGGCACCTATCCGCCCGGGTATTATTGCCCCGAATTGCTCTGGCAGAAAAACCTTCTTTACAATTGGAGACACCTTTCCATAGTCATCTTGGCAAACATATTTTTGAAAGTGCATTCCGACGCAATACTATTATATAGATTCGCATCGTCTACATCATCACCGCTTTTCCGTTGAAAAAAAACTTGAGTCGCGCAGTTGTCATAATGTATGCGGATGACGTTGTGGTTGCACATCGGGACCTCAAGGCTAATCGACGTATGGTCGGCGACACTAAAACCAAACTACACGATAATGGACTTCAAGTAACATTACCGAAGATGAAAGCGATCAAGTTTCGTCAAGAAGGTCGATCTTCTGCGGTGGATCAGATCTGTAGCGGCCAATTGCTATAGCTTCAGCGGATCAGATCTGTTGTGGCTAACTGCTATAGCTGCTATAGTCAACTCATATTTACATTCCATATTTTTATTTACGAGATGTTTAACATATACATGTATATATTCAATGCATCACGAAGTTCCTTAGCGGTTATATTACTGGGCGAGAAAATGCAAAGACCGCCGATCCGACTGGCGGTTCGTCTGTTGACACTTAATGCATTCATCCCCTACCTGGTGAATTCCACGAGTGAAACATACTAGGCAGGGCTTGCCAGGCACAATTTACTTTGTGTACACGTAACGTCTTGTGTATGTCATTCCGTCCCATAAATTCTCGGTGAGGTGCACATTTTCTCCAGCAATCTCTTTTATGGATTCCGCTACTCTACCGTGCCATTCCGTTTAACAATTCCTAAGAGGACTCGAGATTTGGTACACTTTGGCCTGATTCATTGCAAATTGCGTTCGGCATTTGCGATGGCTTTCACCTATTCCAGTACAAGTATAGAATGACAGAGTCATATGAAGCCGCCTAATGGCAAAGCAGTCAATCCCATTGCTGTTCTTCAGCTTCACTGCGGCATCAAAGCAATCGTATATTCATTGGAGAAACTTAGCTTTAAGATTGAGTCAACCAAATCTAAAATAATGGCTTCTAATATGCGTCCGTATGGTAGTCGATAACAAAGATGGAGAAACAATTGACAATGTTAAAGATATACGGTTTCTTAGAGTACATCTGGAATATAGAAGATGTAACTAAATGCCGATAGAAGATGAAACTAAATGCCGAATAGAAGATGTAACTAAATGAGGTGAAAGGACGCGCCCTATAAGTAAAAACAAAATCAAGAATTTGTGCGGACCCTTCTGAGGAATATCTCCATCATCTGCTAGAGCATGCTGCTGCAAAAATATTTAAGACATTTTTTTCTTCAAAAGTTCCTTGCTGTTAATGACAAACCTGACAAAAAGGGGCAGCCAATCTAAACGCAATGACTGCAGAGTGCTAAAGCGCTAAGCGTACTTCTTATGATTGCAACACAAACGCGCTGGCAGAAAGTGGCCTCATGCCTACCAGAACTGAGCGACAGAATGCAGGCTCCTGATAAGTATGTATTTCATTTGTCTTGAGCATATATCTGTGCCAATATATATACCTAACATCTAGACCGAGCAAGATGACTTAGTGGCAAAAGCCTTTGTCTTGCATTTGGGCGGTCTGGGTTCAGACCCAGACTGGCCACTCCTAAATTGGTTTTCATGGTTCCCAATCTAAACAAGGTAAATGCCGGAGTGAAATCCAGATTAAAATCGACCATGATCGAAAAAAAAAGAAAAAAACGGGGAGCACAGATGTCTCAATAAAGAGAGATGGTGCATTACTATACCCCTCTTTTTTCTAGAAAAAGAATAAACATGACACATGGTGACTGAAGACTGCCGCTGAGCGTATTCGTCAGTGATGTTTAGCGATGCTTTGCAACAAGGTTTCATCGTTCAAGGCGTTGCTATACCGGAAACTGAGACAAATATAACAGTACATGCCGGCAATTGCCTAAGTTCAACTACGGCAGAAATTGTGGCAGTACATGAAGCGCTCGTTATCGCTTTACGAGACGATAATCCCAATAACACGGTTATCTTCTGCGGCTCTAAAGGAGCGCTAGAAGCCATTACAGCTGCAGGCTTATCGGGTTCAAACTCAAATCTCATACAATGCGTCCTTCGCTGTGCCGGTCATTTCAAACACGACTGTGATTACAGTAGGTTCCAGCTCATATATGAGGAAACAAGGCAGCTGACGAGGTTGCCGGAGACGCGCTACTGACAGAGAAGGTGGATCACGTATGCCTAGTGCCGCTTGCCCCAAGTTATGTTAAGGTTTGGAACATATTTATTTAAATATTTTTAAGACATTATTTAAATATAAAATATATACATTCATACAAAGGTGAGGCGCTTGTCTATGTTTCCATCCTGCTTCAGTCCGACTAGTTCAATTTCAAATGCGGATGCCCCACTACGTAGTTTTTCAATTCCAATATCCTGGTCAAACGCAAACGTACCGCATGAAAAGCAAACGGTGCACTCCGTTCCGAACTTACACTCAATCGACAAGTACAGTTCGGCTGACGAGGGCCTTGTTGCTTCATTGAGCTGACTCTTAACTTCTCAGCTTAATATAAGATTTCTCTCATCACGACAACAATGCGTGCCAAAGGACGTCATCATAGACCATACGGCGAGGTTATATATGTGTTAAGCTTAAAAACTGTCACGAAAGGCTATCAGACTACGAACTATTGGCTTCGGTGTAGTACAGTGGATAAAAACAGTCCTCAAACAACAACAGCGCAGTACAGTGGATAAAACAGACCTCAAACAAAACTCATTGCCGCCGTACTTTATAAAATTTTGCGAGGCTGCCTTTTGACACCAAAAGCTTCTACGTGGGAATCGCATGGCGCCGGTTCAAGTAAATAAGCTGCGTGCTTCACCATCTTGATTTCATTTACGACGATAAAAGCCCATTTTTAGGGTTTTGAGGGCCTGGGGGCATGGTGGAAGCACCATCGTTCAAGAGACGGCTTGGGGCGCTTACTGGAGAGTAAGAGATGGTTTGAGGACTGTTTTTATCCACTGTACTGCACCGAAGCCAATAGTTCGTAGTCTAATAGCCTTTTATGTCAGTTTTTAAGCTTAGCACATATATAACCCGCCGTATGGCCTCTGATGGCGTCCTTCGGCACGCATTGTTGTCGTTATAAGAGAGATCTTATATTAAGCGCAGTAAACATTTGTTGGTGAGTCTTACGTTGTATGCCAAGCGCTTCCGTACCACCTTCTTCCAGTTTGTCCGTCGCCACAATTCCACACCTTGAGAAAAAGATGACGATCATCACTACTGCAAACTGCGGTACCTAAGTATAGGCTAAATCAAAAACTGTCCCTACATCTCACCTGCGATGAACTATACAAAGGGCTCCATGAAGTTGCTTCTTAGCTATCTTAGCTGGGGTTCAAGTTTCCGCCTAGGTCCCGTTAGCAGTGCGCACAAAAGCGCTAATCGAAACCCTTGAGGAGCACGGGTTTTATGCGTATATATACCCTGATCTATTAGTGAAGACCTTCTTTACAAGCCGCTGGGGATCGTTAAGCTATACAAGCCGGATCAACCATTACAAACGCCTTGCATGCTACTGTCCGAAAGTAAATGTAGCTTCAATGGCTTTGTTAGAGGGTTCATGGTAGTTGATAAAAACAAATGCGTGTCCATTTGCCTGGGTTCGTCGGATCGGCCTCTTCCAGAAAAATAGCTACGCGTGAGTCGCTACAAAATTATTGAGAGAGGCGGGCTACACAAACACCTTCTACAGTAGTACGTGATGGAACTTGACAACCTCCCGAGAGTCAACTTGCATCGTTACTCATTGAAATCAACGCGACAAGCACGAACGAACTCTGCCACTCTATTAGGCTATTAGGGAGCCAATTCTGGCTATTAGGGAGCCAATCGAGCAAACCACGGGCTTTGCCCAGGGTGATAATCTCTCACCCTTGCTATTTTCCGTTCTCATCAACGACTTGCCGTCGTTCCTATCAACGAAACACCCTCTTGTGGAGACGCTTATGTACGCCGACGACGTATGCGCCTACAGTACCAGCTGTTTTCATTTGTCTCAAGCGGCAAGAACGCTGGAGAAGTACGCGAGCCGCGTAGGTCTGACTATAAATGATTCAAAAACCGAGGCTCTAAAATTCCGTCGGGGAGGGAGGCTCGCGGCCAGTGACCAGATCCAGGTGAACGGAAGTCCCAATAAAGTTCGTAAACAACTTTACGTACCTTGGGATCGTGTTCACGACGAGTGGATCGTCGTTCTCTCGACACATAGAGGAGCGATTCAGAAAAACTCTGGTGGCCTCTTCATCGATATCGGACCCGTATCGCCTCTCGTTGGAAACCGCCTCTAAACTCTTCATGCTCAAGCTAGCCCCATGCGCTGCCTATGGAGTCGAGTTGATCTGGGAGCATCTTAGCGAGCGAGACCTTCAAACACTCGACAGAGCCAAATCGACGTTCTTAAAAAGAGTTCTTGGCGTCCACACAAATACGCGAAATCGTATGGTCTACCTCCTGACGGGAGAAAAGCGATTTGTGGAGGAGATCCAACAAAAGTTCAAGCTTGAGGAGACGACGGCATTCGTGAACTTCATGAACAAGAAAAGAGAGGAGATCAGCGACGTGAGCCCACAGTTCTTCACTTCGCCAGCAATGACAGACGACACATGGAAGAATCCGGATCGGGCAAACAGGCACGTGGTGGTCAAATTCTCGACCCACGGCTATCATCATGTGGTCTGTCAAACGGAGTCGTTTCACGACCCAGTCGAGTCGTGTATCTGTAAATATTGCGAAGGCCCTTGTGATCTGTATCATGCCCAAACTTGTACATACCCACAGTCTCTGAATCAGCTCGAGAGAATTAAGAGTAAGCTGGGGGGACTTTCTTGATTAGCCGGAGTACTTGTGTACTCCAATTTTAACTAGATAGAGTATTACACAGACAGTGTGAATAAAAGAAATTGAGAATAATTATATTGTTCTAATACATACTAATTCGTTTTGAACATAGCGGATGTGATGTGCGATCTAGTAACATATAGCTAGGTAGACTGTTATACATTTGCGTTGCTTCAGTCGTTTTTAGTGCTAGCCCGTTGAATACGACAAATATTGCCTACAATAGGTATATATAAGAAATAAAACAAAAGAGTTAATTGGCGTAAGTTATACATTTTTATTAACGTTCAGAACACATGCACTAGCAAATAAAAAAACTTATTATAAGGCACACATGAAAGATAATACAAGGCGTTTCACAAATGCTCCTCCTAGGCCGAAGAAGCATTGATGCTATGCATCCTTGCAAAGTGCCCGTCGATAGTTTCCATGTCCGAAGCAACAATCGGACACTTCGGACACTGAAACAGGCGCTCCTCCGCGACTAGGCTGACAACATCGGCCTCCCTCTTCCGTTGTCGCGAACCGTCATTAGTAGCGGCCGCTGGACACAGTGTCGGATCCGTAGAGATTTCAGGATTCGACACGCTCATTTGCGGTGCTGGAACGCCAATTCGATGCGTACGTCCGTAGCACCGTGGGTCTTGTGCTTGGAACTTTTGCGATTCTGAAGCACTCATCAGGCCGAGCCGTTCTAGCACCTGAACGTAATTCCATCCACTTTGAATAAGAAACTCCCGCAGATCCAGACACCCAGGACTGCTTTGCAGCGAGTACAGGGTCAGCAAGCCCTCTGCTTCGGTCAGGAGCTGATCATCAATGGCATTCTGCTGCATAGGCATGGGCTGAGATACCTCCTGTGGGCAAAATACCTGGGGCTCTTCTTGTAGGCAACATGTCTGAGGTACTTGTTGTGTGCAAAATGTCTGGGGCGCTACTTCTTGAAGTGGCGGACTCGGTTCTAGTGTTGGAACCAACCGAGGTGAGGTTTCTGTTGGAATTACTTGTCGAATCATACGGCGTCGAGGTGTTCGAGGAATGCGTTGTGGTGGAAGTGCCTGAGACGAGCCTTCGAATTTCTGTTGTTGGAGCGGAGTCGGTGGCTGCACTTGTTGCAAAACAACCTGGGGTTGCACATGTTGTGGTGGAGCATGTGCTTGAATCCCGTTAAGCGTCGGATAAGGGTACGTGCATTCCGACGCGTTCGGTGGAGGATGGTAAGTGGAAGGGGCTGCAACAAAAAGCTGATTATTGAAGTTCATCTTTAAGTTCTGTTTTGATGACTTACTCGAGTACTTACTAAGTCGATGACTTACTAGGCTCTCAAGTGAAATCGACTAACGGTTCTGCAGCCTTTTATACGCTATCTGACAGACTTCGAAAGCAAGAAGGTTGTGCTCTTGCCCTCGCCACACAGTCTGTTGTGATTGAGAATGCTTGACCTCGTGCAGCGGCCCCCCGCCGAGCTAACTAATCGCTATCGCAGAGCTTCAGTTTTATCTGATTGATAATATTTGTGTGGCTTTTGAATACGCCCAAGCGTGAAACATCTTCAATCGCAACAGACTGTGTGGCGAAAGTAAACATTAATGTTTGCTTTCGCCACACAGTTTGGTGTGATTGAAGATGTTTCATCTCGTGCAGCGGCACCACGCCGGGCTCACTGGTCACTTGAATAATCGCAATAGTACATTTTATCTGATTGACGCTACGAGCAGGAATCAAAACAGCATGACGAATACGCAAGCGCTCCTCCTTTGGGACTCCGTACCAAACGCGGCAGTTTTTGTGTAAACAACATCTCTTCAAGTATGCAGAGCTTGCCGGTGAGAGATGTCTCCAGACCCTACGAGGGCTATAAGTAAATTTTGCTATAATTTCAAGCTCAAAGTGTCGCACGGCAACAACCACGAAAAGCCTTTAAACATCTCTCACTTCCGTATACAGGGATGCTGCCGGGCACCTATCCGCCCTGGTAATATTGCCCCGAATTGCTCTGGTGGAAAAGCCTTCTTTACAATTGGAGACATCTTCTCCATAGCCATCTTGGCAAACCTATTTTCGAAAGTGCATTCGATTATATAGATTCGCATCGTCTACATTATCACCGCTTTTCCGTTGAAATAAAACTTGAGTCGTGCAGTTGTCATAATGTATGCGGATGACGTTGTGGTTGCACATCGGGACCTCAGGGCTAATCGACGTATTGTCGGCAACACTGAAACCAAACTAAACGGTAATGGACTTCAAGCAACATTACCGAAAATGAAAGCGATCAAGTTTCGTCAAGAAGGTCGATCTTCTGCGACGGATCAGATCTGTTGCGGCCAATTGCTATAGCTTCAGCGGATCAGATCTGTTGTAGCTAACTGCTATAGCTGCTATAGTCAACTCATATTTACATTCCATATTTTTATTTACGAGATGTTTAACATATACATGTATGTATTCAATGCATCACGAAGTTCCTTAGCGGTTATATTACTGGGCGAGACAATGTAAAGACGCCGATCCGACTGGCGGTTCGTCTGTTAACACTTAATGCATTCATGATGGTGAAATCCACGAGTGAAACATACTAGACAGGGCTTGCCAGGCATAATGTACCTTGTGTACACGTAACGTCTTGTGTATGCCATTCCGTCCCATACATTTTCGGTGAAATGCACATTTTCTCCAGCAATCTCTTTTATGGATTCCGCCACTCTACCGTGCCATTCCGTTTAACATTTCCTAAGAGGACTCGAGATTTGGTCACTTTGGCCTGATTCATTGCAAATTGCGTTCGGCATTTGCGATGGCTTTCACCTGTTCCAGTACGAGTATAGGATGACAGAGTCATGTGAATCCGCCTAATGGCAAAGCAGTCAATCCCATTGCTGTTATTCAGCTTCACTGCGGCATCAAAGCAATCGTATATTTATTGGAGAAACTTAGCTTTAAGATTGAATCAACCAAATCTAAAATAATGGCTCTCAATATGCGTCCGTATGCTAGTCGATAACAAAAATGGAGAAACAATTAACAATGTTAAAGATATACGGTTTCTCAGAGTACATCTGAAAGACAACTGCCAATAGAAGATGTAACTAAATGAGGTGAAAGGACGCGCCCTTAGAGTAAAAACAAAATCAAGAATTTGTGCGGACCCTTCTGAGGAATATCTCCATCATCTACTAGAGCATGCTGCTGCAAGAATGCTGCTGTGTTGTGTTAATTATGCTCAATTTTGTTGTTTTGTCGCGCATACACTTCTGATTTGTGCATACACTCGTAGACTTCTGTTGTGTTGCTTATGCTCACTTTTATTACTTTGTCGCGTGCACACTTTTGATCGGTGCAAACACTCGTGTATTGTGTATATTTTGAATGAAAGGTGACAGATTGCCAACTTGTTGGGCACGTCAATAAACCTGATTGATTGAATATTCAAGACATCTTTCTCTTCAAAAGAGAGCTATTCCTTGCTGTTTATGACAAACCTGACAAAAAAGGGACAGCCGATCTAGACGCAACGACCCCATAGTGTGCTAAAGCAGCGCTAAGCGTGCTTCCTATGATTGCAACACAAACCGCGCTGGCAGAAAGTGGCCTCATGCCTACCAACATACGACAATAGTTTCTAATGAAGTGTATATAATTCAGATTGGCCAGAAGTGGCAGTGAGCTACTACGACTTATTCAGGATAAACGCCGAAATACCAAAGCAGCAGCCGCCGTAAAGGTCATTTCAGAACTGAGCGACAGAATGCAGGCTCCTGGTAAGTATGTATTTAATTTGTCTTGAGCATATATCTGTGCCAATATATATACCCAACATCTAGACCGAGCAAGATGGCTTAGTGGCAAAAGCCTTTGCCTTGCATTCGGGAGGTCTGGGTTCGAGACCCAGACCGGCCACTCCTAAACTGGTTTTCATGGTTCCCAATTTAAACAAGGTGAATGCCGGAGTGGATTAAAAATCGGCCATAGTCAAAAAAAAAGAAAAACAAAACGGGAAGCACAGATGTATCAATAAAAAGAGATGGTGCATTACCATCCACCCCCCTTTTTTTTTTGAAAAAGAAGGAACATGACTCATCGAAGACTGCCGCTGAGCACCACATAAGCTTACTCTCACAAGAGTATTCGTCAGTGATGTTTAGCGAAGCTTCGCAACAAAGTTTCATCGTTCAAGGCGTTGCTATACCGGAAACTGAGACAAATATAACAGTACATCCCGGCAATTGCCAGAGTTCAACTACGGCAGAAATTGTGGCAGTACATGAAGCGCTCCTATTCGCTCTACAAGACGATAATCCCAGTAATACGGTTATCTTCTGCGGCTCAAAGGCGGCGCTAGAAGCCATTACAGCTGCAGGCTTATCGGGTTCAAACTCAAATCTCATACAGTGCGTCCTTCGCTGTGCCGGTCATTTCAAAGCACGACTGTGATTACAGTAGGTTCTAGCTCAAATATGAGGACACGAGGCAGCTGACGAGGTTGCCGGAGACGCGCTACAGACGAAGAAGATGGATCACGTATGTCTGGTGCCGCTTGACCCAAGTTATGTTAAGGGTTGGAACACATGTATTTAAATATTTTTAACACATTTATTTAAATATAAAATATATACATGTATATAAAGGTGAGGCGCTTGGTCTATGTTTCCACCTGCTTCAGTCCGACTAGTTCAATTTCAAATACGGATGCCCTACTACGTAGTTTTTCAATATCCTGGTCAAACGCAAACGTACCGCATGAAAAGCAAACGGTGCACTCCGTCCCGAACTTACACTCAATCGACAAGTACAGGTCGGCTGACGAAGGCCTTGCTGTTTAATTGCTGAGCTGACTCTTAACTTCTCAGCTTAATATAACATCTCTCTCATCACGACAACAATGCGTGCCAAGGACGTCATCACATGACATACGGCGGGGTATATATGTGTTAAGCTTAAAAACTGTCACGAAAGGCTATCAGACTACAAATTATTGGCTTTGGTGCTGTACAGTGGATAAAAACAGTCCTCAAACAACAACAGCGCAGTACAATGGATAAAAACAGTCCTCAAACAAAACTCATTGCCGCCGTACTTTATAAAATTTCACGAGGCTGCCTTTTGACACCAAAAGCTTCTACGTGAAAATCGCATGGCGCCGGGTCAAGTAAATAAGCTGCGTGCTTCACCATCTTGATTTCATTTACGACGATAAAAGCCCGTTTTTTTAGGGTTTTGAGGGCCTGGGGGCATGGTGGAAGCACCATCCTTCAAAAGACGGCTTGGGGCGCTTACTGGAGAGCGCAGTAGACATTTGTTGAAGAGTCTTACGTTGTATGCCAAGCGCTTGTCACTGTACCACCTTCTTCTAGTCTGTCCGTCGCCACAACTCCACTCCTTGAGAAGAAGATGACGACCATCACTACTGCAAGCTGTGGTACCTAAGTATATATATATATATATATTCCAATTCCAATTAGATTTATTTCACTCAGATCAAGTATAATATACAGTTCACGATGTTTCTTCATAATACTCTATCTTCTTCACGCTTTCGGCGAGAGAAGTAGTGTAACGATGTTTTGTTCAGCGCTGTGCATCCCACTGCATGGTACTTGGCACACCTCTGCAGGCAGAACCGGCAGGTGCACAACTCGTACTCCTCGTGAAAGGCTGCGTTTGAACATACCAGGTAGTGATAACCATGCACTATGTACCTGGTGTATACGTGGCGACTGTCACATGCAGGACCAGACCAAAGGTGCACGGCATTGAAAACGTCCAAACCACCGACCTCCCGTCTGGCCTGTTCGACTTTAGCTTCCCATTCAGAAATGAAACATTCGTATGGTACTGTACGCGGCATCTTCAGCCTTAGTCGGATTGTTTCAGTAGCCGGTGGACAACCTGACATGAGATACACAAAGCGGCTCCTTGCTCGAATAGACAAGCAAAGCACTCGCTTCATATATAATGAGAAACACCTCTCAAGCTGGTTAAAATTCGCCAGTGTGAGGTGGTTCCACACCCTGTCAAGGCCATACATCAGCCCCGGAACAATCTTAAGCATGAAGAGCCTCACTGCTGAGAAAACGGACAGTCTTCGGACATTGCCTACTTCCCCGTAAAGAGAGACAAGTGCCTTCCGTACTGTTTCGTTTATATGCGCTGTGAACGTCGTTCCCGTATAATGAACCCGAAGGCCAAGATACTGGAAAGAGTTAACAAACTCCAATGGTTGGCTGCAGCAACGTATAACGTCTCTGGCAGCCAATCGACCTCCACGCCTGAATTTCATGGCTTTGGTCTTCCTGGTGTTTATCTCAAGTCCCTTCGAGACAAGGAACGCCTCTATCATAGAGGTAATGCGCTTGATGGCACCTAGGTCGCGATGAGCGACCACGATATCATCTGCATACATCACCACCACGGCTTTTTGGTACTCCTGTCGGACGTAACCGACGAGGTCAGCAAGGAGAAGTGTAAACGAGACGCAGCTCAGCGGGTCTCCTTGCGGAGTTCCCACATTTTGCTTAATCTCCAATACACCCTGCTCACCGTCTACCAACAAGGTGTCCTCCTCAAAGAAACTTGCTATTACACTCAGGAGAGAGCCACCCACTCCTGCTCGCTGGAATGCTTCAACCAGCAGATAGCGAGGGGCTTTGTCAAAGGCCTTGACGCAGTCAATAAAGACTGCATACAGATGACCTCTGGGTTGTGCCACAGCTCGCTCGATTTCTGACTGGAGAACGTGGACTGCATCGCGGGTGCCTCGGCCTCTCCTAAAACCGAATTGCTCCGGTGGAAGTGCCTCTTCAGCCACGTGCTCAATCCGCCGAATCACCAACTTACAGAAAATCTTCTTCAATGTGCGTTCTGACGCCACTCCACGGTAGAGATTTGGATCCTGATGGTCATCACCATGCCTACCCTTGAACAGAAGAGAAAGCCTGGCGACATGCCAGACTTTAGGCATCCGCCCCCTCTTTATAATTTCATTAAAGAAATCACAAAGAGTTTCTGCCAAGAGAGGGAGTGACTGGATCCAATGCTCATAGCAGACCTGATCGGGCCCTGAGCTCTTTCTCTTCGGGAGTGACCGTAGGACCTGGCACACCTCCTCCACCCCGAAAGGCAGATTCATGTTGTGCTGCTCCAATGTAAGCGGATGCTGTACGATTGGAGATACGGCCGCAACGTCACGATTGAATAAAAGATTAGTTAGGTGGCTCTTTACCTGTCCGTCACTAAGCGGATTCCCCGCCAACCCACCGGTACCTAAGTATAGGCTAAATCAAAAACTGTCCCTACATCTCGCCTGCGATGAGCTATACAAAGGGCTCTATGAAGTTGCTTCTCAAGCAACATGGTCGCGCCCTGTACCCCCAAACAACCGTTCTTTATCTTAACTGAGGTTCAAGTTGCCGCCTAGGTCCCGTTACCAGTGCTCACAAAAGCGTTAATCGAAACCCTTGAGGAGCACGGGTTTTATGCGTATATAAACTCCGATCCATTAGTGAGGATCTTCTTTACAGGCCGCTGGGGATCGTCAAGCTATACAGGCCAGATCAACCATTATAAACGCCTTGCATGCTACTGTCCGAAAGTAAATGTAGCTTTATTGGCTTTGTTAGAGGGTTCATGATAGTTGATAAAAAAATGCGTGTCCATTGGCTACAAAATTATTGAGAGAGGCCCACAAACACCTTCTACAGTAGTAAGTGATGAAACTTGACAACCTCCCGAGAGTCAACTTGCATCGCTACTCATTGAAATCGACGCGACAAGCACGAGCGAGCTCTGCCACTCTAACGAGGGCCGAAATGGTACCTATATGTTTAAGTACATACATTTTGTTCCGGAGGAAAAGGCACGCATGAAGTGAAAATTAAGACGTTGTTTCATGACAAAGCCCATGGCCAGTTGGACGCTAAAAGATGAAAAATCTGGATAGTGAGAAATTGCCGTGTACGTTTCGACGGCCATGACGAGAAAGCAGAAGGCGCAAGCGGCCAGATAAAAGGTCACTTGCCCAACGTAAAGCTCTCGCGTGCGGAAATCCTCCTATGGCTTTGGCGTAACAAGATTAGCAAGGTCCAAGGCGTTGGCACGGCGGAGCGACGTGTGCTTTACGGGGTAGAGAGCTGCAAACCTAACCGCGTGTTTCCCGCATGTTCATGCTTATCCACCTCACTGGACGTGCGTAAACACATTTGATATAAACATCAAGAGCCTTTGTACTAACACCATACATTTATTATTATGATTATAGCACAGTCTCCTTTGCCAAACCCATGCTTATGCTTCCATGCTGATTACCGATAATACGGACACCCTTTCAGTGTAAGTTGAGAGTACAGTCAAGCAGATACATATGATATATATATATATATATATATATATATATATATATATATATATATATTATATATCGAGCAAGGTGGCTTAGTGGCAAAGCCTTTACCTTGCATTCGGGAGGACTGGGTTTGAGACCCAGACCGGCCACTCTTAAAAAAACTTTGCATGGTTTCCAATTTAGACAAGGTAAATGCCGGAGTGGAGTAAACTTAACCATGACATGAAAAATCCGTACACGGGCAATTGCTTTACGGGAAATAAAAAAATATATATATATACATATGTATATATATATATATGTATATATAATATATATTTATATGTATATATATATATATATATATATATATATATATATATATATATATTATATATATATATATATATATATATATATATATATATATATATATATATATGTACCATAATAAGAGCGTCAAACTTGGAGTCTGGTCCAGCTCGGTGAGAAAATCATTTTGTTAATAAAAGAGGAGAGCGAAAATGTTTAATTTTGAAGTGAAAGTCAAACTTCCAAAAATGGTTGTATAGATCTTTTTTTCCTGGCGAAAATTCACAACTTCAAAGTCTGCGATTGCATGAGCATCAGACATGGGGACATGCCTGCGTGTTTGGAGGAAAATTCTGCATTTTTTAATTGCATCCAACGTTAGCTTAAAATAGAGCACAGATATCGAAAATAATCTCAAAGAATGAAACTCTACAGTGCTTATGTTCTGACCTTCACGTCGAATTACTTATTGGTTAAAACATTATTCTACATATTTTATACATGTTCTTGTTAGCTACTACGGCCATACAATAAATGACAAGTAATAGCGATCATTCTGGTACAAAGCCGATTGTCCTACGAGCTGTGGTTAAGAAGTGACACAGGTTTTGTGACATACACATCAACGTGATCGCATATATAAATGTTAGGATTTCGATTTGCTTTATCAAACTAATCACTCGTGTGACCTCTTCGTCTACCTAATAAGCGTTTTATTATAAAAGGTACGCTTAACACAATCTAAAGTAATGAACCAATTCACAAAGTCTACGGATTTGACATGCATTTCATGTGCGGTAAAACAGACGGTAACGCGAGAAGCGTGAGTCGGTTGTGCACGGAACGTTTTGCAAATAGACGCCTACCTTGTTGAGATACGTTTAGGAGATAACATTGCCAGCTATGTAAAACTGGATCAGCTCACGGTCGTCGCTACGGCATCGAACGCCCACGTACGATGAGAAGATACGTCAGGATAAAAATCTCGATACAATATTTTTGGTAATTTCATTGTTACTTCAAAGCATGATATTTCCACATCTCGTTTTAGAACACTCTACATATATATATAAATATATATATATATATATATATATATATATCGGCGTCTGCTCACCGTTCGGTTGGCACACGGTGTAAGCACGCTCCGTGCGTTTCGGCGTTTTTTGGCCGTTCTTGGCCTGGCTGAGCCTCTACTTTTGTGTGGTGGAACCTCTGTCGTTTCGATTGTTTGTGCCATTATGAAGCTTATGTAACTCTGGACTGGCTGTATTGTTGGACTCGGCTGTATCGACACGCGATACCGAATTGGTGCTGTTCGGTCCTGCTTGCTTAAGTGTGACTCTTATTCGTGCGACAGCTGTGCAAAACTGCGTCTTATCAGCGTCGTTGTAACGTGCGGCGGTAGCTTGGCCACGTGCCCCAAAGACGGCGGATTGTGAATGCACGTAGCATTCGTCGTGCGTCGCCACGTCGGATTGTGTTGTGGCTAAAGCATGGTGATCAACAAGACTTTAATGGAGCAAAGGACAAAAGCTAGCCCTCTCCACAAGGCTGAAAGCCGGTGCAAACAAGCGGGTGAAGAGTAGTAGACGTGCGGCAACTATTCGTGACGGAGATGGTGATTCGGCACCTGCCGCAGATGTGGCATCCAAGGGGATTATAGCGACATCAACCGCAGCGGCCGCCCCGAACGAGGCTGGTACATGCAACGCGACGGTCAAGGCTGTTGAATCAGCGTCAGCCCCAGCATCTACTACAATGGAGACAACAGACTGCTACCACAAATTGCACGGTGACAAGCGTATGCGGATCGGCTGCGCCAACTGAAGGGGCTTCTAGTGACGAAAACGTTGCTAATGAGTCATCGGATGGCTGGAATCTGGTTGTCAATAAATTGAGTTGCTGGCCTCCCCATTAGTGGCGCCAGACTTTACAACAAAAGTTTATATTAAAGATTTCACTAATGTTCACAATTTTAAAGTCAACGATTTACTGCAGGTCAAGGCACTTACCTGCTAGCACTAAAGTTCACTCATTCGAGCTAGTACTAGAATCCTAAGATCTCCTCCACAGACCTACAAAACACGTCCGCACGGTTTGAATTTGGAGACGCCGGAACTAAAATGATTTACGATCTACAAGAACTGCAACGACTCCAGCCGATAGATTGACCAAACAACAAACCATACATTTTTAGCATAAGTCAACTAAAGTGTAACTGGAATAACGTTTGTTTTGTAACAGTTTGAAATTAAATAATAATAGCGTGCTGGAGAACCCAGACTGGGACTTCGTGACGATAAAGAGTCGGACGGTGTCACCATTCCGCCGCGGAAGTAAGGCAAATACCTGGCTTGGAATGCGGCACTCTCCTGCATAGCCTCACCGTCTTATTTGTGCCACAGCGCCAGGTGAGGCAGGATGGGCTGCCGATCACGCAGAAAAGAAGAAAAGTAGAGTGAATACGCAGAGTTCGAGCCGATATATAATTTCGTGCCGATTGCAATGGAGACAACAGGCCTGGTCAGCAGAAGTACAAGATCATTTATAAAAGCTCGAACATAAGCAAATATCGGGAATGCACGCGGAGGCGAGTTTCTGAAGCAGCTGCTTTCATTGGCAGTTTGCAGAGGAAACGCCGCGTCAATATTAGGTGTGATGGGCTGAGAACAGCTAGAGGAAAACCATGAAATAATGAGAATAAACATTCATACCTCATTATTATATTGTTCTAATACATACTAATTCGTTTTGAACATAGCGGATGTGATGTGCGATCTAGTAACATATAGCTAGGTAGACTGGTATACATTTGCGTCGCTTCAGTTGTTTTTAGTGCTAGCCTGTTGAATACGACAAATATTGCCTACAATAGGTATATATAAGAAATAAAACAAAATAGTTCATTTGCGTAAGTTATGTATTTTATTAACGTACAGAACACATGCACTAGCAAATAAAAAACGTATTATAATGCACACATGAAAGATAATACAAGGCGTTTCACAAATGCTCTTCCTAAGGCCGAAGAAGCATTGATGCTATGCATCCTTGCAAAGTGCCCGTCGATAGTTTCCATGTCAGAAGCAACGATCGGACACTTCGGACACTGAAACAGGCGCTCCTCCGCGACTAGGCTGACAACATCGGCCTCCCTCTTCCGTTGTCGCGACCGTCATTAGTAGCGGCCGCTGGACACAGTGTCGGATCCGTAGAGATTTCAGGATTCGACACGCTCATTTGCGGTGCTGGAACGCCAATTCGATGCGTACGTCCGTAGCACCGTGGGTCTTGTGCTTGGAACTTTTGCGATTCTGAAGCACTCATCAGGCCGAGCCGTTCTAGTACCTGAACGATAATTCCATCCACTTTGAATAAGAAACTCCCGCAGATCCAGACACCCGGGACTGCTTTGCAGCGAGTACAGGGTCAGCAAGCCCTCTGCTTCGGTCAGGAGCTGATCATTCAATGGTATTCTGCTGCATAGGCATGGGAGATACCTCCTGTGGGCAAATACCTGGGGCTCTTCTTGTAGGCAACATATCTGAGGGTACTTCTTGTGTGCAGAATGTCTGGGGCGCTACTTCTTGAAGTGGCGGACTCGGTTCTAGTGTTGGAACCAACCGAGGTGAGGTTTCTGTTCGAATTACTTGTCGAATCATACGGCGTCGAGGTGTCCGAGGAATGCGTTGTGGTGGAAGTGCCTGAGACGAGCCTTCGAATTTCAGTTGTTGGAGCGGAGTCGGTGGCTGCACTTGTTGTAAAACAACCTGGGGTTGCACATGTTGTGGTGGAGCATGTGCTTGAATCCCGTCACGCGTCGGATAAGGGTACGTGCATTCCGACGCGTTCGGTGGAGGATGGTAAGTGGAAGGGGCTGCAACAAAAAGCTGATTATTGAAGTTCATCTTTAAGTTCTGTTTTGATGACTTACTCGAGTACTTACTAAGTCGATGACTTACTAGGCTCTCAAGTGAAATCGACTAACGGCTTCTGCAGCCTTTTATACGCTATCTGACAGACTTCGAAAGCAAGGAAGGTTGTGCTCTTGCCCTCGCCACACAGTCTGTTGTGATTGAGAATGCTTGACCTCGTGCAGCGGCCCCCCGCCGAGCTAACTAATCGCTATCGCAGAGCTTCAGTTTTATCTGATTGATACTATTTGTATGGCTTTTGAATACGCCCAAGCGTGAAACATCTTTAATCGCAACAGACTGTGTGGCGAAAGTAAACATTAATGTTTGCTTTCGCCACACAGTCTGGTGTGATTGAAGATGTATCATCTCGTGCAGCGGCACCACGCCGGGCTCACTGGTCACTTGAATATCGCAATAGTACATTTTATCTGATTGACGCTACGAGCAGGAATCAAAACAGCATGACGAATACGCAAGCGCTCCTCCTTTGGGACTCCGTACCAAACGCGGCAGTTTTTGTGTAAACAACATCTCTCCAAGTATGCAGAGCTTGCCGGTGAGAGATGTCTCCAGACCCTACGAGGGCTATAAGTAAATTTGCTATAATTTCAAGCTCAAAGTGTCGCACGGCAACAACCACGAAAAGCCTTTAAACATCTCTCACTTCCGTATACAGGGATGCTGCCGGGCACCTATCCGCCCTGGTAATATTGCCCCGAATTGCTCTGGTGGAAAAGCCTTCTTTACAATTGGAGACATCTCTCCATAGCCATCTTGGCAAACCTATTTTCGAAAGTGCATTCGATTATATAGATTCGCATCGTCTACATTATCACCGCTTTTCCGTTGAAATAAAACTTGAGTCGTGCAGTTGTCATAATGTATGCGGATGACGTTGTGGTTGCACATCGGGACCTCAGGGCTAATCGACGTATTGTCGGCAACACTGAAACCAAACTAAACGGTAATGGACTTCAAGTAACATTACCGAAAATGAAAGCGATCAAGTTTCGTCAAGAAGGTCGATCTTCTGCGACGGATCAGATCTGTTGCGGCCAATTGCTATAGCTTCAGCGGATCAGATCTGTTGTAGCTAACTGCTATAGCTGCTATAGTCAACTCATATTTACATTCCATATTTTTATTTACGAGATGTTTAACATATACATGTATGTATTCAATGCATCACGAAGTTCCTTAGCGGTTATATTACTGGGCGAGACAATGTAAAGACGCCGATCCGACTGGCGGTTCGTCTGTTAACACTTAATGCATTCATGATGGTGAAATCCACGAGTGAAACATACTAGACAGGGCTTGCCAGGCATAATGTACCTTGTGTACACGTAACGTCTTGTGTATGCCATTCCGTCCCATACATTTTCGGTGAAATGCACATTTTCTCCAGCAATCTCTTTTATGGATTCCGCCACTCTACCGTGCCATTCCGTTTAACATTTCCTAAGAGGACTCGAGATTTGGTCACTTTGGCCTGATTCATTGCAAATTGCGTTCGGCATTTGCGATGGCTTTCACCTGTTCCAGTACGAGTATAGGATGACAGAGTCATGTGAATCCGCCTAATGGCAAAGCAGTCAATCCCATTGCTGTTATTCAGCTTCACTGCGGCATCAAAGCAATCGTATATTTATTGGAGAAACTTAGCTTTAAGATTGAATCAACCAAATCTAAAATAATGGCTCTCAATATGCGTCCGTATGCTAGTCGATAACAAAAATGGAGAAACAATTAACAATGTTAAAGATATACGGTTTCTCAGAGTACATCTGAAAGATAACTGCCAATAGAAGATGTAACTAAATGAGGTGAAAGGACGCGCCCTTAGAGTAAAAACAAAATCAAGAATTTGTGCGGACCCTTCTGAGGAATATCTCCATCATCTACTAGAGCATGCTGCTGCAAGAATGCTGCTGTGTTGTGTTAATTATGCTCAATTTTGTTGTTTTGTCGCGCATACACTTCTGATTTGTGCATACACTCGTAGACTTCTGTTGTGTTGCTTATGCTCACTTTTATTACTTTGTCGCGTGCACACTTTTGATCGGTGCAAACACTCGTGTATTGTGTATATTTTGAATGAAAGGTGACAGATTGCCAACTTGTTGGGCACGTCAATAAACCTGATTGATTGATTGAATATTCAAGACATCTTTCTCTTCAAAAGAGAGCTATTCCTTGCTGTTTATGACAAACCTGACAAAAAAGGGACAGCCGATCTAGACGCAACGACCCCATAGTGTGCTAAAGCAGCGCTAAGCGTGCTTCCTATGATTGCAACACAAACCGCGCTGGCAGAAAGTGGCCTCATGCCTACCAACATACGACAATAGTTTCTAATGAAGTGTATATAATTCAGATTGGCCAGAAGTGGCAGTGAGCTACTACGACTTATTCAGGATAAACGCCGAAATACCAAAGCAGCAGCCGCCGTAAAGGTCATTTCAGAACTGAGCGACAGAATGCAGGCTCCTGATAAGTATGTATTTAATTTGTCTTGAGCATATATCTGTGCCAATATATATACCCAACATCTAGACCGAGCAAGATGGCTTAGTGGCAAAAGCCTTTGCCTTGCATTCGGGAGGTCTGGGTTCGAGACCCAGACCGGCCACTCCTAAACTGGTTTTCATGGTTCCCAATTTAAACAAGGTAAATGCCGGAGTGGATTAAAAATCGACTATGGTCGAAAAAAAAGAACAAAAAAAACGGGGAGCACAGATGTCTCAATAAAAAGAGATGGTGCATTACCATACACCCCCCTTTTTTTTTTATAAAAAGAAGGAACATGACTCATGGTATCTGAAGACTGCCGCTGAGCACCACATAAACTTACTCTCACAAAAGTATTCGTCAGTGATGTTTAGCGATGCTTCGCAACAAGGTTTCATCGTTCAAGGCGTTGCTATACCGAAAACTGAGACAAATATAACAGTACATCCCGGCAATGCCAGAGTTCAATTACGGCAGAAATTGTGGCAGTACATGAAGCGCTCCTATTCGCTCTACAAGACGATAATCCCAGTAATACGGTTATCCTTCTGCGGCTCAAAGGCGGCGCTAGAAGCCATTACAGCTGCAGGCTTATCGGGTTTCAAACTCAAATCTCATACAGTGCGTCCTTCGCTGTGCCGGTCATTTCAAAGCACGACTGTGATTACAGTAGGTTCTAGCTCAAATATGAGGACACGAGGCAGCTGACGAGGTTGCCGGAGACGCGCTACAGACGAAGAAGATGGATCACGTATGTCTGGTGCCGCTTGACCCAAGTTATGTTAAGGGTTGGAACACATGTATTTAAATATTTTTAACACATTTATTTAAATATAAAATATATACATGTATATAAAGGTGAGGCGCTTGGTCTATGTTTCCACCTGCTTCAGTCCGACTAGTTCAATTTCAAATACGGATGCCCTACTACGTAGTTTTTCAATATCCTGGTCAAACGCAAACGTACCGCATGAAAAGCAAACGGTGCACTCCGTCCCGAACTTACACTCAATCGACAAGTACAGGTCGGCTGACGAAGGCCTTGCTGTTTAATTGCTGAGCTGACTCTTAACTTCTCAGCTTAATATAACATCTCTCTCATCACGACAACAATGCGTGCCAAGGACGTCATCACATGACATACGGCGGGGTATATATGTGTTAAGCTTAAAAACTGTCACGAAAGGCTATCAGACTACAAATTATTGGCTTTGGTGCTGTACAGTGGATAAAAACAGTCCTCAAACAACAACAGCGCAGTACAATGGATAAAAACAGTCCTCGAACAAAACTCATTGCCGCCGTACTTTATAAAATTTCACGAGGCTGCCTTTTGACACCAAAAGCTTCTACGTGAAAATCGCATGGCGCCGGGTCAAGTAAATAAGCTGCGTGCTTCACCATCTTGATTTCATTTACGACGATAAAAGCCCGTTTTTTTAGGGTTTTGAGGGCCTGGGGGCATGGTGGAAGCACCATCTTTCAAAAGACGGCTTGAGGCGCTTACTGGAGAGCGCAGTAGACATTTGTTGAAGAGTCTTACGTTGTATGCCAAGCGCTTGTCACTGTACCACCTTCTTCTAGTCTGTCCGTCGCCACAACTCCACTCCTTGAGAAGAAGATGACGACCATCACTACTGCAAGCTGTGGTACCCAAGTATATATATATATTCCAATTCCAATTAGATTTATTTCACTCAGATCAAGTATAATATAGAGTTCACGATGTTTCTTCATAATACTCTATCTTCTTCACGCTTTCGGCGAGAGAAGTAGTGTCACGATGTTTTGTTCAGCGCTGTGCATCCCACTGCATGGTACTTGGCACACCTCTGCAGGCAGAACCGGCAGGTGCACAACTCGTACTCCTCGTGAAAGGCTGCGTTTGAACATACCAGGTAGTGATAACCATGCACTATGTACCTGGTGTATACGTGGCGACTGTCACATGCAGGACCAGACCAAAGGTGCACGGCATTGAAAACGTCCAAACCACCGACCTCCCGTCTGGCCTGTTCGACTTTAGCTTCCCATTCAGAAATGAAACATTCGTATGGTACTTGTACGCGGCATCTTCAGCCTTAGTCGGATTGTTTCAGTAGCCGGTGGACAACCTGACATGAGATACACAAAGCGGCTCCTTGCTCGAATAGACAAGCAAAGCACTCGCTTCATATATAATGAGAAACACCTCTCAAGCTGGTTAAAATTCGCCAGTGTGAGGTGGTTCCACACCCTGTCAAGGCCATACATCAGCCCCGGAACAATCTTAAGCATGAAGAGCCTCACTGCTGAGAAAACGGACAGTCTTCGGACATTGCCTACTTCCCCGTAAAGAGAGACAAGTGCCTTCCGTACTGTTTCGTTTATATGCGCTGTGAACGTCGTTCCCGTATAATGAACCCGAAGGCCAAGATACTGGAAAGAGTTAACAAACTCCAATGGTTGGCTGCAGCAACGTATAACGTCTCTGGCAGCCAATCGACCTCCACGCCTGAATTTCATGGCTTTGGTCTTCCTGGTGTCTATCTCAAGTCCCTTCGAGACAAGGAACGCCTCTATCATAGAGGTAATGCGCTTGATGGCACCTAGGTCGCGATGAGCGACCACGATATCATCTGCATACATCACCACCACGGCTTTTTGGTACTCCTGTCGGACGTAACCGACGAGGTCAGCAAGGAGAAGTGTAAACGAGACGCAGCTCAGCGGGTCTCCTTGCGGAGTACCCACATTTTGCTTAATCTCCAATACACCCTGCTCACCGTCTACCAACAAGGTGTCCTCCTCAAAGAAACTTGCTATTACACTCAGGAGAGAGCCACCCACTCCTGCTCGCTGGAATGCTTCAACCAGCAGATAGCGAGGGGCTTTGTCAAAGGCCTTGACGCAGTCAATAAAGACTGCATACAGATGACCTCTGGGTTGTGCCACAGCTCGCTCGATTTCTGACTGGAGAACGTGGACTGCATCGCGGGTGCCTCGGCCTCTCCTAAAACCGAATTGCTCCGGTAGGAAGTGCCTCTTCAGCCACGTGCTCAATCCGCCGAATCACCAACTTACAGAAAATCTTCTTCAATGTGCGTTCTGACGCCACTCCACGGTAGAGATTTGGATCCTGATGGTCATCACCATGCCTACCCTTGAACAGAAGAGAAAGCCTGGCGACATGCCAGACTTTAGGCATCCGCCCCCTCTTTATAATTTCATTAAAGAAATCACAAAGAGTTTCTGCCAAGAGAGGGAGTGACTGGATCCAATGCTCATAGCAGACCTGATCGGGCCCTGAGCTCTTTCTCTTCGGGAGTGACCGTAGGACCTGGCACACCTCCTCCACCCCGAAAGGCAGATTCATGTTGTGCTGCTCCAATGTAAGCGGATGCTGTACGATTGGAGATACGGCCGCAACGTCACGATTGAATAAAAGATTAGTTAGGTGGCTCTTTACCTGTCCGTCACTAAGCGGATTCCCCGCCAACCCACCGGTACCTAAGTATAGGCTAAATCAAAAACTGTCCCTACATCTCGCCTGCGATGAGCTATACAAAGGGCTCTATGAAGTTGCTTCTCAAGCAACATGGTCGCGCCCTGTACCCCCAAACAACCGTTCTTTATCTTAACTGAGGTTCAAGTTGCCGCCTAGGTCCCGTTACCAGTGCTCACAAAAGCGTTAATCGAAACCCTTGAGGAGCACGGGTTTTATGCGTATATAAACTCCGATCCATTAGTGAGGATCTTCTTTACAGGCCGCTGGGGATCGTCAAGCTATACAGGCCAGATCAACCATTATAAACGCCTTGCATGCTACTGTCCGAAAGTAAATGTAGCTTCATTGGCTTTGTTAGAGGGTTCATGATAGTTGATAAAAAAATGCGTGTCCATTGGCTACAAAATTATTGAGAGAGGCCCACAAACACCTTCTACAGTAGTAAGTGATGAAACTTGACAACCTCCCGAGAGTCAACTTGCATCGTTACACATTGAAATCTAACGCGACAAGCACGAGCGAGCCTCTGCCACTCTAACGAGGGCCGAAATGCGTACCTATATGTTTAAGTACATACATTTTGTTCCGGAGGAAAAGGCACGCATGAAGTGAAAATTAAGACGTTGTTTCATGACAAAGCCCATGGCCAGTTGGACGCTAAAAGATGAAAAATCTGGATACTGGGAAATTGCCGTGTACGTTTCGACGGCCATGACGAGAAAGCAGAAGGCGCAAGCGGCCAGACAAAAGGTCACTTGCCCAACGGTAAAGCTCTCGCGTGCGGAAATCCTCCTATGGCTTTGGCGTAACAAGATTAGCAAGGTCCAAGGCGTTGGCACGGCGGAGCGACGTGTGCTTTACGGGGTAGAGAGCTGCAAACCTAACCCCGTGTTTCCCGCATGTTCATGCTTATCCACCTCACTGGACGTGCGTAAACACATTTGATATAAACATCAAGAGCCTTTGTACTAACACCATACATTTATTATTATGATTATAGCACAGTCTCCTTTGCCAAACCCATGCTTATGCTTCCATGCTGATTACCGATAATACGGACACCCTTTCAGTGTAAGTTGAGAGTACAGTCAAGCAGATACATATGATATATATATATATATATATATATATATATATATATATATATATATCGAGCAAGGTGGCTTAGTGGCAAAGCCTTTACCTTGCATTCGGGAGGACTGGGTTTGAGACCCAGACCGGCCACTCTTAAAAAACTTTGCATGGTTTCCAATTTAGACAAGGTAAATGCCGGAGTGGAGTAAACTTAACCATGACATGAAAAATCCGTACACGGGCAATTGCTTCTTACGGGAAATAAAAAATATATATAT
>QVRM01004837.1:0-41433 GCA_003439945.1 Dermanyssus gallinae
CGCATGAAATGCTTGTTGAAGCATACGACGAGAATGCTCTCTGCAGATCACAGTGTTTTGAGTATTTAAAAAAGTTTAACAGAGGCAACTAAACGACGAACCACGCAAGAACGCGCCAAAAAAGTTTGAGGAATCGAATTGCAAGCTTTGTTGGATGTATGTATATGACACGCAAACTCACGAATAACACGCTGCTCAACTAAACGTGTGCTCAGCAACCGTTTGCAGACACTTGAAGATTATGGGGAAAATCCTAAAGCTCTCAAAGTGGGCCCTACATAAACTAGTTATTCTTGCATCGGATTGTGACGGAGATGAAAAGTGGATCTTTCTTGACAATCCCAAGCGCCAAAAGTCATGGTTAGATCCTGGCGCAGCAGCATCACCGACTGTCGGCCGAATCGCTTTGGAAAAAAGACTTTTTTTGGAAATGCCCTGTGTTTGTTGGGATGAAAACGATGTTGTCTTTTATGAGCTGCTGAAATCGTGAGACCATCGATGCTGCTCGGTACAGTCAACAAATATTCGAATTAAACCCGGCATTGTGACGCAAAAAACGATCAGAATACAAAAATGAGACTACAAATTGGTTTTGCTCCAAGACAACACGTCATCACGCAAAGCGGAGCCGGTTGAAAATTTTGTAAAGCATTTTTAGTGGGACACCCGTTTCCACCCGCTAATTCGCCAGGCTTGGTTCCATCTGATCACCACCTCTTCGCATAACTAGGTCACGTTCTGGCTAAGCAAACATTTTCTTCTTTCGATGTAATGCCAAAGTAATACCGAGCCTGGGAGGGTGGGGAGAATCCGGGTTTAGTGGGTTTGCGAGTCTCACACTAGTCCACGCAGGCTGCTAGTGGCGCATGTGCATCATGCATTACCGAAACCTCCCGAACAAAAAAAAAAACATTTTCTTCGTACGAAAACGTCGGAAAAGGGGCAGATGATTGGTTTTCTTCTCAAGATACAACTTCTTTCTGGCAAGGAATCCACACGTAGCAAGGAAGGTGGGCACAGTCTATAGCTAGCGAGCATTGTTACTTTGAATAAATATCGTTACGGAATGAGAAGCGTTTGTTTTTGCTAAAAAAAACGGTTTCTTATGCATATATTTAGTATATAGCATATCATTTAGATTTCGTGGGCCTGGGTCACCCACTAAGGGCTCCAAAGCTATGATCCCTCACCCCGACCTCCAAATAATTGCCAAGGGTAGACAGCTCCCCGAGCAACATAGGGCCGGATAAAACGCAGCTGCCAGACGATTGGCAGAGACGCCGGTCTTCAGATTTGTTTCTATGTACCTCTTGAACTACTGCAATACGAGGTTTAGTACCGCACTAGATCTCTCCTTTCTGAAACTAAACTGGCTATTCGTGACGAAATTTCGCCTCTCTGTCTCGTTTAACCTGCCCGCCAATGGGAATTCATAGGCTTTTCCCACTGTGCTTAGAAGATATAGTGATTTAGAGGAAAGTGGTGCATCATTTTGTTTTGCCCGGTTTAGGTATTACCATAATTAAGCCTCCGTTTATTACGCTACAGTACTACGCTTTTTACCATCATGAAAATGTATTTAGGTTATTTAGTTGCACATAGATTATTGCGCCGGCTCGATTCGGCTGCAGCAAAAAGGAAGTTCCTTGCCCGTGAGCAATGAACCAATTATTGATGCAGCGTTTCCGCGTTGGATTTCAACCGATATCCTTTGTAGCAAGAACTGCCATGCCCTTCTATCGCCGGTTGACGCAGCGACTCTGGATCCCAGCTCCGTCAGAAAGCTCCTTGTGATTTTTTCCTATTGGGCCTAATGTCTCAACGGCGATTGGTTGAACAATGAAGTTTTGCTCCAGTTCCCGATACTTTGCCTACTTGCGATCTTCAGCGAGGCGAGCATACGAAGTTGCCAACGTGCAAGGTACGGTGACGTCGTACACGAGGCAGCGACCTTCATTCCTTGGAACTAGCGTCAGGCCGTCCGGACGCAATTGACTGTAGGCTCACAGACCGACTGGCTCTTTGACTGCAGGTATGTGGGCTGACTGCATTGCGCGGAGTATTACGTCAATCAAAGCCGCATGCCTTGAGAACCTACCGGCGCTCCTCTTGCAAGCCAGAGCATGCTCACCAGTAGAAGACACCGGTAGGTCATATCCTGCACAGTTATGTGCGAAGCAGACTGATTCCTCCAAACGCAGACCGGAGACGATACGGAGTGTGGTATTGTCCAGCATCGTTCCCAGCTGCGGTGAGGGAATGGCCTGAAGCCATGGTCCGCTCATTGGATCCATCACGGCTCTCAGTCGCGCCTGCTCTTTAACGTTCTTCGCCTGAACCAACTCGTACTACGCTGTTCAGCGATCTGAAAACCCTTTTAGAACTAGCGTCGGTTCTATTTTCAACATGGATACTCTACGTTGACATTCTCCTGCCTCACCGTTGTTGACGATGTCTTTGTAATCACAAAGACTTTCAGTTTCCTTGAGGAGGTTCTACTTCCTTAGTTTCTCAACCAGATTTTAACCAGGTCCATATAACACTCTTATTTTCGTCTGTAGAGGGTGGCCTTTTGTTTGCCATTTAAAATATGAAGCTTCCTACTCTAAAAGGGCGACTTGAGAAGTATAGCTCTTCTAGGTGTGGTACGTTTACTTAGGTATATAGCAAGTCGAGCCCGGTGGCGTGGTGGATTAAGTCTGCGCCTCGCAACCGGAAGGGACACATAAGTGCGCGGGTTCGAGGCCCACCGTTGCACATTTGTATTTATGGGAGTCCGTCTATGAAGCATTGTGAAAAATAGTTTCGTGGACGTTAAATCTTGGCTGAGAGTTAGTCCGAAAACTAGTTGCGCTAAAATATCCAGCGTCAGCTTTATGTCGAATCCGACCTGATGTGTGCTTCTCCTTGTCCCTCTAGGAAGATCTTCTTGGCTACCATTTGGTGACTCATAGCAGCTATCTCTCCGCACGCCTCTAACTATCAGCCATACGAAGTCTTTCCCTATTTTCGTGCCGCTTTCGACGGCAATGTACAAGGGCTGTTTAAATGAAAAGATACGAAACGTCGTAACAAGCAAACTAATTAAAATTTGAATACGGCGCTTTGGGATGTTATAGTGAGACACCTAGAGACGGAGTGTTATACGTGGCTGTGTGCATACACAGATGCCTGCACATGACGGAGCAACGAAGAAAGCAGCTGTATGTTCTGAACGTGCGGGGACATATGGCCTTCCCATTTGAAAATTCGACGAATAAGTAGCAGCGAGGTGTTAGACAATTTCTAAGTGCGGAAAGTGTTCAATCGGCCAATTCATTGCCGGATGGTAACCGCATAGACGGTGCGTCCGACAAGTGAGTGAAAAAGTGAAATGCCAGTCTTCGTGCAGGTCAGGAGTGTTTGAGTGGTCAATAGAGACTAGGCCAGGCTAACGGCCGAACTCATCGACAAGGTCAACGACCTGGTGAGAAGTGACTGGTGTGTCACAATGTGAATGTTAGCAACGCCGACAGCAGATCCAGGTGACCCACGACCGGAGGAGAAGGCAGACGACGATGGTTTTGTTGTGGGTGGTAAGCGACGAGACAACAAAACAAAACATCGAATGCAGCGCGGTAGTGCAACAGATGACAAAGGCGGATCGGAAGTCTATGCTAGACCTTGAGAGTGGCACGATTGGCACTGCAAGCGTGGCTTACTGGCAAGGGCATAAAGGGGTGAAAGCAGTTTGGAAGCTACATACACATGGTAGTGATGCTGTGTTCTGTGTGGTGGTGCGTGACGAAGATTACGCAAGCTGTTGCAGAAATGAATGCTGGCCAAAGGAAAGGATGGTTAAGGAGAGTTTTAGTGCGCCTGGCGGTCCAAGCCCCCGTAGGTGACTGACCAGTTCTAGAACTGCAAGCGTAGTGGCAAACGTACCTCTACGAGTGCTTCTCTGGAATTGTGAGGGACTTAAGGGGGCAGTGGATCTTGCACGTGATGACATGTTTAAATTGGTTGACATTGCACTCCTCACGGAGACATTTCAGCGGGACAAACTGCATATCAATTATATGCGGGGCATTCACCAGCTGGCTGTCTTACCTGCGGGGGGTCGGGGAAGACCTGTGGGTGGGTTATCTGTCTACCTACGTAAACGGTTACCACCGATGCAACGCGTCAGGAAAGATGAATACTGCGCGGCGCTCTCCTGTGGGAGGGTAAACGTTGCTGTATTCTATTTCCCACTCACATTCGATTCTGCGGAGGTTGCTGAGACGGTAAGCTTTGGACTTTCAGAGTTAAACCTGACCATGCCAACTATCGTCGGCGGTGACTTCAATGGCAGAATCGATTGTAGGGCCAACGCTGATAAAGGCGAGGTGCTGCTTCAGGTGATTGAAAATATTGGTCTAATATGTGAAAACGCGCGCGAAGACTATACATATTTAAGTCGCAATGGAAGCAGCATCATCGACCTGTTGTTTCACAATCTTGTCAGCCATGAAATTGAATGATTCGATGCTCTCGATGAAGCGGCCCGAAAACACCAACCAGTGTTGGCCGTTGTCGATATTCCCGGTATTTGGCGAGACTGACATAATCCGCCGCACTGGTCTGCAATGAGACAAATTAATCTATCTCTTTTGGACAGAGCGTTGCGCGGTCATGAGGCAAGACCTAACATCGTTACAACCTGTGAACAGCTGGAGAGGACGATGAGAAGTGCAGTGAAGTGGAAAAGGTTATGGCAGAAGAGATCACGTTTGTGGTACTCTCGAGCCTGCTACCCTCGCCAAGCAAGAGCCAGAGCACCATCATCACTGCAAGACAGGCGGGACTACTTTGAGCGTAGAAAGGCCTATATAAGACTCTGCTACGATCATAAAAGGGAACACGCGAGGCGGGAGGAACGACGGCTGCTCGAAAGAGCAGAACGAGAGCCCTCAGCTTACATCGTGCGACCTCGTAGGGCGGTGAATCCGCTTAGTGACGGACAGGTAAAGAGCCACCTAACTAATCTCTTATTCAATCGTGACGTTGCGGCCGTATCTCCAATCGTACAACATTCGCTTACATTGGAGCAGCACAGCATGAATCTGCTTTTCGGGGTGGAGGAGGTGTGCCAGGTCCTACGGTCACTCCCGAAGAGAAAGAGCTCAGGTCTGCTCTGAGCATTGGATCCAGTCACTTCCTCTCTTAGCAGAAACTCTTTGTGATTTCTTTAATGAAATTATAAAGAGGGGGCGGATGCCTAAAGCCTGGCATGTCGCCAGGCTTTCTCTTCTGTTCAGGGGTAGGCATGGTGATGACAAATAGGATACAAATCTCTACCGTGGAATGGTGTCAGAACGCACACTGAAGAAGATTTTCTGTAAGTTGGTTATTCGGCGGATTGAGCACGTGGCTGAAGAGGCCCTTCCACCGGAGCAATTTGGCTTTAGGAGAGGCTGAGGCACCCGTGATGCATTCCACGTTCTCCAGTCAGAAATCGAGCGAGCTGTGGCACAACCCAGAGGTAATCTGTATGCAGTCTTTCTTGACTGCGTCAAGGCCTTTGACAAAGCCCCTCGCTATCTGCTGGTTGAAGCATTCCAACGAGCAGGAGTGGGTGGCTCTCCTGAGTGTAATAACAAGTTTCTTTTAGGAGGACACCTTGGTGGTAGACGGTGAGCAGGGTGTATTAGAGATTCCTTACTGACCTCGTCGGTTACGTCTGACAGGAGTACCAAAAAGCCGTAGTGTTGACGTATGCAGATGATATCGTGGTCGCTCATCGCGATCTAGGTGCCATCAAGCGCATTACCTTTATGATAGAGGCGTTCCTTGTCTCGAAGGGACTTGAGATAAACACCAGGAAGACCAAAGCCATGAAATTCAGGCGTGGAGGTCGATTGGTTGCCAGAGACGTTATACGTTGCTGCGACCAACCATTGGAGTTTGTTAACTCTTTCCAGCATCTTGGCCTTCGGGTTCATTATACAGGAACGACGTTCACAGCGCATATAAACGAAACAGTACGGAAGGCACTTGTCTCTCTTTACGGGGAAGTAGGCAATGTCCGTTTTCTCAGCAGTGAGGCTCTTCATGCTTAAGATTGTTCCGGAGCTGATGTATGGTCTTGACAGGATATGGAACCACCTCAAGCTGGCGAACTTTAACCAGCTTGAAAGGTGTTTTTCATTATATATGAAGCGAGCGCTTTGCTTGCCTATCCGAGCAAGGAGCCGCTTTGTGTATCTCATGTCAGGCTGTCCACCGGCTGTTGAAACAATCCGACTGAAGCTGAAGATGCCGCGTACAGCACCTTATGAATGTTTTATTTCGGAGTGGGAAGCCAAAGTCGAACAGGCCAGACGGGAGGTCGGTGGTTTCGACGTTTTCAATACCTTGCACCTTTGGTCTGGTCTTGCATGTGACAATCGCCACGTATACACCAGGTACATAGTGCATGGTTATCACTACCTGGTATGTTCAAACGCAACGTTTCACGAAGACTACGAGCTGTGCACCGGTTCTGCCTGCAGAGGTGTGCCAAGTGCCATGCAGTGGAGTGCACAGCGCTGGACCGAAAATCGTTGCACTACTTCTTTCGTCGGAAGCGTGAAGAGGATACATCTTTATGAAGATACATTTTAAAATGTATATTATACTCAATTTGAGTGAAATAAACATGATTGTAATGTGAATGTTAGCAATGATGGTGGCAGCCAGCGTTGGAACAGTGTGGACAATTGTGCACGACAAATTTGTTCTGTTTGTGCGTAAAAGACTTGATAGACTCCCTACAGTGTCCTCTTAATGCCTGGTACCTGGACGACGGTGGGCTTGGAGATGACCTAGTTACAGTAATCGGTGATATTCGCAGAGTCCGGGACTTCGAGAGGGTGAGTGGTCTATCCTTAAATCCCGCGAAATGCGAGGTCTACGTCACGGGGCCCGAGGATATGATCTTGCCGGATATATCGGAGCTATGCCATCTCCTTCCCGGTTGCAAGGTCGTCCAAAAGAGCGACATTGAGCTCCCCGGGGTTCCCCTCTGCCAAGAGGGATTACCTGGGGCTTTAGACGTGTGGAGAGAGAAGCTTGAAGTTGCCGCCAGCCGCCTTCCATCGCTGGGATCTCATCGCGGAATATTCCTACTAAGATCATGCTTTTCGGCGGCCCGGATAACGCACCTGCTTAGAGGGGCCAATTGTTTCGACTTGACCGAGAATCTTCGAGAATTCAACGAGTGGACCTTGAAAACACTGGAGGTGCTCCTGAACATACGCCTTTCACCCAATGCAGGCTTGCAGGCTCTGCTTCCCATATCCTTAGGTGGACTGGGAATGCCTGATGCTGTAGCGTTGGCTGGGCCTGCTATAGTCTCTTCTATGTCCCGGGCATCGGAAAAAGCCAAACGGTTGCTGGACAACACAGGCAAAAGTGTCTACGACCACACTTTGGCAGCCTTAGTCGAGAGATTAGCGTCTCTGTGCGGTGTCATACCCACGGACACCCTTTCCCAGAAAAGCTGGTCAACCCTACTGCAGAAGAAGTCATTTCTGCACCTACTTGAGCAAGCCCTCACTACGACTGACAAGGCCAGGCTACGGGCGGTCTCCGCAAAAAGCGCCGGGGCCTGGTTACAGGCTCTCCCCAGTCTTCACTTAGGCACTCTACTAGATGACGACACTGTTCGGATTAGCGCGGGGCTACGCCTGGGGACAGCTCTCGTTTTCCCGCACCAATGTATTTGCGGCGATCAAGTGGGGCCACAGGCACACCATGGTCTCCCTTGTGCTTTAAGCTCAGGTCGTTGAGCCCGGCACGCAGCGCCTAATGGGACATTTAGCCGAGCCTTGAGGTCTGCTAGTTTTCCTTGCATTCTCGAGCCTCCTGATCTCTGCAGGAATGATGGAAAACGACCGGACGGACTGACACTAACGTCCTTTGAGATGGGTCGCATGCTGGTATGGGATGCAACCGTTACTGACTCATTAGCCCCTTCAATGGTCAGTGCGGGAGCGGAACATGCTGGTTACGCATCTATGTTGGCGGAGGCGAATAAGTGCGGAAAGTATGCCAGTATTACCTACCCCCACAATTTTCGCCCGCAGGCATTCGAGACACAGGTTGGACCCGGCCCGAAGACGTACAAGCTCATTCAACGTGTCGGCAAGGCGCTCAACCGTTCGACAGGGGACACTAGAGCTGTCGAGTACCTGCACCAGAGACTATCGCTGGACAAAGTAAGCTTAGATTTAGTCGTAGGATTGAAAATGTCAGAAAACAAAGAAGAGTATTACATACAATACGATACATTGGCAACGTATGGAAAGGAAAAGCGGGAAAGGGGCGGGGTAGAATGGTTATACGATAATTCAAGAGCGAGTGGGCAATTGGCAGATGCCAGGGCAGGGTTGTTGGATACAAAGATACATAGAGCTAAATATAAGGAGGGGCAAAGTACAGAATGTCGAGCATGTGGGCTAGAGAATAAATCAATCCAACATATTATTAAAGAAGTATAGCCTTAGGGGGGGAGCAGAGATATAGAGCTGTCGGAGGCCCTAGCTCTAGGACCAAATGTTAGAAATTACCTGGTCGATATTACAAAGAAGAGGTTGTCACAATAGAAAGCAAATACTCAGTAGGTATTGAAGTAGACATGGATTATATGGATGCGTAGGTAATATATATGCTGCCGCTGTAAGCGCCCCTGATATAAAAGGGTGACATGTGTATTTAGGTATACATGCCAAGCGAACAATAAATTAATCAATATATATATATATATATATATATATATATATATATATATATATATATATATATATATAAAGGGTATTTTGTAACAATATACATTTATTATAAGGTTTGGTGGAACTTTAAAAAAATTTTTGCTCACCCAATGGAGGGAGGAGGCGGAAACGTCTTGTTTAGGAGTGAGGAAAAAAATATAAAAAGAACAATTCTGCCTTTTTTCTCCTACATACTTGTGCAAATTCTACGTTTGCGGGCGAACCAGCCAACACACGAATGAACCGATCATAGCGGCAGCGTGTTCGGCAGAAAATTCTGTATAATCTGAACGAGACCCGACGCAAGCTAGCAAAAAGCGAATAGCGGGTTAGAGGGAAGTCATAAAGAGTCGGTTGTGTCTTACGTTGAAGCTGTTACGTGCAGAACCGTACAAATTGCCTTACGACCAAAAATGTATGCGAAAGACTGCTCTCAGGCAATAGCAAATTTAATGCCCATTCATACCAAAGTGATAGTGCTGCGGTAAGTAATTGCTTCCACATCGAAAGTAAAGGCATGCATTCTTGCTGGCATTTTGGCGTGCTTCAGCAAGGGTGTATCAGAAAGTTAGGTGCGTATTTTGAGTTTTGATAGAATTCGACATGAAAATATGTTTTCCCAATGGAAAGAGGGGGTGGAAACGTCATGGCAAAATTTGACAACTCGGAACGTGAAAGCTTCAACGTAAAAGATAACAACTATGGCTATCAAGAAAACTTAGTTACTTGGCAACTACGTAACGCAGCACTATGACTTTGGTGTGGACATTAAATTTTCTATTGCCTGAAAATATTCTTTTAGGTGTACATTTTTGGTCGTAATGGCAACATTTTATGAATAAACACGTGAAAACTTCAACGTAGGACATAATTACATATAGCCTTTTTTATAACTTCCCTTAATAAAATTAAATTAAGTACATATTGCTATGATAGACCCTGTATATATATATATATATATATATATATATATATATAAAATGTTAACTTGCTTTGTATACCCTAAAAATTGGACCAGCCACAAATATATATGAACTAAAAATTGAGCATCACCGTCTACCTCACGATTATGGCTGGCGTGCGGTGCTGCGCTAATTCAGGCATCGTGATATATCGCGTTTTTCATTAGAGGCCCACGGAATAGCCCCGTACGGCGACGCTACCTAAATATTGTTACAACTATTGCTCCTAAGTATAACGCTCGGCTGTTGCTAAAAAATGATAGGGTTTACAGGTTTTTTTTAATTAAACCATTGTTTAATAAAAGAAAAATTTCAGATATTTGGTTCGAACAGCGAGGCGAACCACTCTTGGTTATCACGAGCCATGTTGACCTTTCACTTTTAGAGGTTGATAGCCTCGAGGTGAGCTGTGATGTGGTCACTTGCTGTGAACGGCTAGAGAGAACCATTAAAAGTGCAGTCAGGTGGAAGAGACTGGGGCAGAGGAAGTCACAACAGTGTTTTTTTCAGGTTTGCTATCTTGCCCATCGTGGGGTGCTCGAGCTCTTGCGCCAAGCGAGGGTAAAGGCACCACAGCAGCTGCTAGCCTACAGACGCAGGCTTGACTACTTCAACAGTAGAAAAGCTTATATAAAGCTATGCCTTGACCACAAGCGTGAATACGCTAGGCGGGAGGAATTCCGATTGCTTAAAAGAGCAGAACGCAAGCCCACAGCCTACGTTGTACGACCTCGTAGGGGGGCGAATCACCTGCTTAGCGACGAACAGGTAACGAGTCACCTGACCGGTCTTCTATATAACCGCGAGACGGTACGCCTGGCTCCAATGATTGAGCAGCCGCTCACATTGGAGCAGGAAACTATATGAATCTGCCCTTTGAGGTAGACGAAGTAAGTCAGATTCTGCACTCTCTTCCGAGAGGAAAGAGTGCCAGGAGTCTGGGTCTGGCATATCGCCAGGCTCTTTTATTTAAGGGCAAGCATGGTGATGACAGACGAGACCCAAACTTATACCGCGGTTTAGCGTCTGAAAGGGCGCTAAAGAATATCTTCTGTAAATTGGTTATAAAACGGATCGAGTACGTGGTCGACCAGACCTTTCCGCCGGAGCAATTCGGCTTTCAAAGAGGTCGAGGAACGCGTGATGCAATCAATCTAGAGCGATCTGTGGAAAAACCCGGAGGCCATTTGTATGCAGTCTTTATAGACTGCGTTAAAGCTTTCGACAAAGCACTTCGAGATCTCCTGGTGAAGTCATTCCGATACGCAGGGGTTGGTAGCTCTCTTCTGAACGTAATTTCGAGCTTCTTTGATGAGGACACCTCACTGGTGCAAGGTGAGCAGAGTGTTCCAGGTAAGGCAAAATGTGGGAACCCCGCAATGCGACCCATTGAACTGCGTCTCCTTCACTCTTCTGCTTGCCGATTTTGTCAAATCATATTCGACGAGAGTTCCAGAAGGCCACAGTTGTCAAATACGCAGATGACACAGTGGTCGCTCATCACGACCTGGGTGCCATCAAGCGCATCACTTCTCTGGCGGAGGTGTTCCTTGTCACAAGGGTGCTGGAAATAAACGCCATGAAGACCAAGGCTATGAAGTTCAGAAGAGCAGGTCGACTGCTAAAGACGCCGACACAATCCTTGGAATTCGTCGGCTCTTTCCGATATCTGGTACGACTTTCACTGCTCACATCGTCGAGACAGTGCGCACAGCCCTAATCTCTCTTTATTGAGAGGTAGGCGACGTCCGGCGACTGTCCGCTCCGACGGCAGTAGCACTTTTCTACCTCAAGATTGTTCCAACGCTGATGTATAGTTGTGACAGAGTATGGGAACACCTCACTCGGGCAAACTTTGGTTTGCTTGAAAGGTGTTTCACAATGTACATGAAGCGAGTACTTTGCCTGTCAATCCTGGCAAGGAGCCGCTTTGTGTACCTAATGTCTGTGCACCGGTTGTTGGGATAATTCGATTGACGTTGAAGACGCCGCGCACAGTACCATTCGAGAGCTTTATCTCAGAATGGGAAAATAAAGTTGAACAAGCCCGTCAAGAGGTTGGAAACTTGAATCTTTTCAGTGCTCTTTACCTCTGGTTTGGTCTTTCATGTGACAATCGCCACGTCTATACCAGATACATAGTTCATGGCTATTATCACCTGGTCTGTTCGAATGCGAGCTTCCACGAGGAGTACACGGAATGCATCTGTCGACTGTGCTCTCTGTGTGTACAAAGTTTCATGCGTCTGCCTGCCTGGCCCTTAAGAAGAGATCACTGCACTGCCTCTCTCGAATAACACGCCGCGAGCAGCTGACTGTATAATTGTATAATCTGTATAATTATCAATGTTATATGCATACTCAATATGAGTGAAATAAATATGATGATGATGATCGTTTAATAAAAGAACTACTTTAGTTACTTCTGTGCGTATAATAGCATTCGTAGTAATGGTCGTAGTACAAAAACTGCCAATATACAAGCCTACTTAAAAGTCGTCTTCAACGCTTTCGATTTTGGAAGTAAGATTGCAAATAGTTGCCAGTTGTCGTATATCTTTAAGCGTACAAAAAAGGGCGCATGTATTCATTCGCGTCCCGCGACGACTAATTAAACTTAATATAAATCAGAATCATTATATTAAAGCGTAAAGTGTTATGTACCGAACACAGGTGCCTAGGTGTAGATATAGGTGTCGTCTGCCAAACATCGTACCATTTGGTTAGAGGGTCTGGTCAAGTTTTGCCGATTTGCCACTAACAGTACTTTCTTATTATCGTTGCAAAAAGTCATATATAATATTCTTTAAAGGAAATTATTCTTTGTGTTTTCGATAATAATACCAAGTAAAGTGATATATATATATATATATATATATATATATATATATATATATTGTAATGCTACTTCGGAAAATAATGTACCTCTGTATATGTAAAACAATCTCGGAACAATTTTCAACATGTAACTTTGCAATCTAATAATTAGCTTTACATTTATTTATATATATTCAAAATGAGCTTATCGCACAGCAATGTGCAGCATTACCTAAAATTCAATATATTTTATAACATGGATTTTGTATGTTTTTTTTTTTTAATGTTAAATTGTCAATTTCCTTTATTATTATACATTCTATTTTGTAGGGCCTAGTCCGGAAAAGTTCAAATTAATCATTAACTATATTTAATATTATTAACTATAAAAAAGTTTCTCATAACTTCGCATTGCTGTGGCAATCTAATAGCCATGTCTACAGGTAATTCCACTATTAGATCATTATGTTGGTGAACACTTGCCGCTAATCTACGTTAGAAAGGTCTTTGGACAAGGCCATTGCGCATTGGCAAGTAACTTGCGTGGTTATGGAAAGGCAATGTAGAACCTAGCCTTGCTTGGCAGAGTGGCTAAAGAAAAAACAACGCATTTCTATAGACTGGCCTGATGTTTTGCCGACAGGTCACGAAGCACGACCGCTAGATGGCTCATGCTACTTTCGCCATAAAAGAATTTCATTGTTTCGATTCATGCTTAGCCACGAACTTGATCTACACATCCCCGCCACCAACAGTAACAACTCCGTTAGTAGACGGTATACTTTGATCTTAGCCCTATCGAGAAATGGCTCTAACTTAACATACAAATAACATACATTGCACGATAGTAATATATATGTCAGTTAAACTAATACAAAGCCATATACCTTGTTTCATCTGTCCTCTGTCCATCCGCATGAACTTCTATAAACATTTTTAGACGACTATGGACATTAGTCCTTTGCCATATATATATATATATATATATATATATGTAGTACATGCATCTAATACACGCATAAATATATGCATGTGTCTGGAAGGTAAACTCGTATATAAACAAACGATAAACTAGCTTAAACAGATTGTAACTAATCTAGCACCCAATTATCTATTTTACTTAATTGTTTAGACTAATGGAATAACACGGTGTTCGATGTAGGTTCGAAGGAGCTTGCGTCGTATATTAACTGTCACTTTACACTAAGTCTTCTGTACATTGTACGATAGCCACGCACTACCGGAAAGATGGAAAAAGGGGTAATACCACACGCATATCATGTCATATCGCAGTCGAGTACAAATCAGCGAACTCTCTCGTTCTCGGCCAATTCAAAACGCCCATAATGTAACAGGACGCATATATATATATATATATATATATATATATATTTATATAACCTGAGCGAAAGGCCAAGTCCTATGAGCCGTTGCACTGCCACACTGATATGCGGCTGCTTAGCAAAACTGCCTCTTAGTTCGTGCAGCATAGGCTATCTACACCTTAAGCACCTCGCACCGGAACAAATGTAGCAGCTCATCAGAAGACTCGATGTCGCATCACTGCCGGTAGTGGAATAGAGTCCCGAATCAGTGGTGTCGATTCAGTAGAGTGCATAAGACAATACTCTAAGGTATCGTAGCTGTAGTGAGCGACGCTGGTCCTGTTTGTTTGTGATTTTGCTTGTTTTGCTCCCAAATATCCTGGCGTTTTAGTGCGTCTACACCACCCATCGTTAGCTCATCACTAGCAGAATCGAAAGCCATCACAGCATCAGCCCGATGTTGCTGCAGCGCCCACCTACGTTATGCACAATCGAGCGCTGGGGTGCTGTCACCAGCCATTGGTACCAGACCTATAACAACAAACAAACATGCATACAATTTTCTTTCAATGCTGTTAAGTCAATCAACAAGTTTACACAACTCATGTATTTATATAAAATATTGCTTTGTTTAAAATCTAAAATTTACATATTGTGTGCGTTGTTGCATAGAAAATATTCGAGTAAATCTGGTCAGAAGAATATTGTCTTATTTAGCAATTAAACAAGTATGTATACTTCTATATATGTATATATTTTTTTCAGTTTTCTATGTGCACGTTTCAATAAATACTGAATGCCACAAAACGAAGAAGCCGAAACGATCCCGACTTAGGATCTCGCTAGGAACCATCAAAAATCTATATATATCGGTATATATCGGTTTACCTTTGTAGAAGAAGTTTTCCGCCAGAAAACAGCAGTGATTTTTTCTCCCTTGACTACAGGCTGAGGCTCGGTGATAGGAATGTACATCGGGAACCACGAGTTCATGTCTGGCGTGTGCGTGGACGGTTCGATGCCTGTGCCACAATATTGCAGAAATGTTATTTATATTGTCTAACAGGTATCTCTATTGTCTAATAGCAATACAAATATATACAAAAAAATATATAAATATATAAATACGCGTAACTCAGTTATTTAACTAACAGTTCATAATTAATAACATACCGCCGTTATGAAAATAATTGTCTCAGACTTCCACATGCACACATGAAGACTGTCGCATTTGTATATACAGAAAAACTCTACAATAACGGGCTTACTAAAAACCCATAGTTTAGTTGTTGGGTGCGTGTTAACCTCCAAAATGCGTCGACTAGACGTGCCTAGTAAAACATCGGTAGCCAAAACGCTAATTAATTCCTTGCAATCTTGTACAAACTTGTATTAGACACGCCGTACTACAACCTGCAATGATAGCTTAAGCTAACGGAAACCCGTTCGTTTTTTAAACTTCAGCTGACGACTGCAGATAATAAAGTGGTAAATTCAATATATTATGTCGACTAAAATCTGTATAGTACTAAAGTGAAGATCGAAAATAACTGCAAGTGACCATAAATCAGGTGAGCTCAAGCTAACGGCTAACAAAAGAAAACAATTAGTGAGCGCATAGCATTAAATTCAGAAAAGCGATAAATATTAACCAGTACTGAAAAACAATTACAATATAGAAGGTAATGGACAAAATCGAAGACTTACTGATAACGATGTTTTTGTAGAGTACACACTCGAAGTATCCAGCAAAGCCATGGAACGTACACGAACTCTTGGCTATAAACGTGAGCTCCGCGTAACGCTCGTTGTGGGAATTGTCTCGCGGTCGATCGCCTTCAAAATCTTTCGAAGGGTGACTGAACGAGAAAAGGCGTTGCACTGGTGCCAAATTATTTACGTGCCTAATTTGGGAAGAGTAACAAGGGCAACGGTTGAAACGCATATAAAACGAAACAAGCGTTAGATGTAAATATGTGCATATATAATTACTTCCATCATTAAGCTGTTTCTAAAGTCTCCAAGCTACAGATCCTTAGGAAGCTTGCTTTAAGAGGGTCGGTCCGGGAACGTGTCATTTAGATGGCGGAAAGAAGTCTCCCAATCCCGCAAACGCCACCGATCTATTTCACCATTATTCGTGTCAGTTACCACCGAGGCATTGACGTCTACACCAGCATGCCACAGCCTAGCCTTTCCTTGCTAAATTCTGAAGAGATATAGTTTCGTCGTTCAGGCGGGAATGATCTGCATGTGTGCAAGATATGGGACAATTTTCAGAATATACAACGCAGGTATATTGTCTGCCTGTATATACACTTCCCGTTGGCACCAAATAGCGAAAGTGTGGTAAAATTACCAATATTTGGCATTAACATCCAGCTAGATACGAACGTATTTGCCGTAAATGGTGTTTTCGCCGCATCGAGTAAATCGGCATGTGAAATTAGTCGAAACTAGAGAACGAACATAGATAAAAACGCACCGATAATAGACAACGTAGGGTGTCTGCAGGTTGCCATCAGATGTAACGACGTCTTCCCGCAGTTGTCGGGCTTGCCGATGTAACTGGGGACACTGCACCGGATTTACAAAAGAAGTGTAGCTGCTTGGAATGCTGATACCTGGAGACAATCACCGAACAACCAATACGCAAGGGTAAATTAATATTTTTGTCGTATTATTAACGCGCTTTCTATTGTAACATTTTCAAACGAGATATCGCATGCATGCAGGGAGAATTCCCTTCGTATTTGAACCATTTACAAGGGCTTAGTTCTACGCCAGACAACTGTGGTTATGCATGCCCTACAGAAAGTAAATTTTGTTTACCCCCAGGCTTCAGCAGGCGCTGGGCACCGTCAAGGCATTCCGGTGAGAGCTCATTATCGCCCCAGCTGCCCAGCAGCTCCGAGACGAGAACGTCAGCTTTTTCGCCGTCTTCCGGTTCCCACGATCGCATATCATTGTCCACCACTATAACCTAATTGAACAATATTTAATCGTTATTTCGACAACGTCACTACTGAGCGTGTTTCACACATATAATGCTGAAAGTTAAATTCGCATATCTTACAGGTCTTCAATCCTAAATCGCATATTTTACATAACAGAGAAAACGAAACCGCGTATATAAAGCACAATAAAAAGCCGGGATTCAGTACATATATATATATATATATATATATATATATATAAAGACGTTCACTTAAACACATTGACCAGGTATGTCAACATAAAATAATAAAGTGGGACTATTATTATACGATTGGGACGATTATATATATATATATATGCGCTGGATTACCTGTCGATGCCACCGATCGCGGTTAAGAATTCTTAGAACTGTCGTGGCGCTAGGGTTCTTCTCTACGGCAAATAACTTCAGCGGGACATCCGCCTGAACGGAACACTCGAGACAGGCCGTCACTAAAGGGCCCCGGCCTGCACCCACAACCATCACGACAAGGGGACTCTGAAAACAATCCAGTCATAACATAATGACAATATATATATATATATATATATATATAACCGAACACCTCAAGCTTTAGCAATCCTGCGTCATTACACACTTATAATATTGCTTGTCGACACTGCATCCATAGCAGTTTGATTCAGAATACCATTTATTACTCATGCAGTTCAGTAGGGATTGCGCCCGGTGTTCTTCATGCATTGACGAGCAGAAATGAAGTCTCGCAAACATGTTTGTGTAATTTCGGTACCGCCTTAAAGGGTAGCGGGCCACTATAGTAAAACCTGCCCAGATTCCTACAGTACACATGCGTACGAAAGGTAATAATCAACGTTGCTTATGAATAAGAGTAAGACAGCGCACGATCTCAACAACGAATGGACTAGTCAGAAACTGAAGACACTTTGTGGTGTGGTCTTCTCACGCAATAATGCTCTCACCTTTCTTTCTTCAACCATTGGACGCAGATCTTCAAAGGCGGCAAGGAGCGCTTCGCGGTATTTAGCATACTTGACGGGATCTCGTTCGAAAACTTCATAAGTAATGCTTTCCAGGTGATCAGCCAAAGGCTGTAACGGAATCTGCAGCTGGTCCTGGGACGGGGTTATCAGCAATGGAAACAACAGTAAATACAGGTGAGTGGCCTCGTTATGATCTGTCATCATCGTTTAAATATGGCTTTCAGCAACGAAATGTTAACGACAAAACAAATCAAAACAAAAACAAGTAAGCTTACCTGATAGCCAAACGTGAACTGTTCCTGTAATGGACCGACGTGCTCCCTTCTCGAAAACATATGATCTAAGTAATCAGCATACAATTTCGGAACGATGTTCGAAGTAAGCTCGGGCTCAGCCGAGTCCGAAGCCGGAGGTAGACAGCAGTCGGTCAACGTAACAATCGGATGAAGGCCAAATAAGCGTCGAACCACACTCTGGTGAGCTCGACCTAGCACAGGGAAGTTGTTGGCATTGAGGAGAAACAACTTCGTCGAAATTGTTAGAGAAGCCACCTATATACAGTCAAGGGAAAGAATACAATATATATATTATGTCCGGCCACGATAATGACAAAAGCAATAACGACAAATCGGACCAACTAAAAATCAAACAAATAAATTGAAACACGATAAATAATAAACATGGTGCAAGCAATCTTAACTGTACCCTAACTTGATCAGCAATTTACCTTAAACATCATTACACACACTGCATCTAGGGGTCGTATTTGTAAAGAGCTTGCCGATTATGTCTGCTTATATATATATATATATATATGATAGGTGTTCAAATGAAAAGGGTGACACATTCGGGCTGAGGGGCGGATGCTCAAGCTGCTCCCACTTGAACTTGAGATACGGAATTTACAGTACACTTCACTGTTGATGGTTTTTCTGTGCTCGATGAATATCGAACCTCGGACGTTGAATAAAACAGTGAGCATTACCTTGCCTGCTGAGGACACAGCTTTGCATTTCCTAAGAGAAAGAGATGACGTTTGCGCTTATACTGCATGCCGTCCCGCTTTGTCTCTGGCGCGAAATTATGGCACTAACTCTCACCGGTGACAATCCGTTCCAAAATTGCCAAATATATATATATATATATATATATATATATATATATATAAAGAGAGAGAGAGAGAAAGAGTTTCACGAAGACTATAGTACTCAATGTATTTGTCGGTTCTGCTCGCAGCAATGCGCTAAGTACCACGCGGTTGATTGTCCGGCACTGCAACAAAGATTTTTACACTTTTTCTCTCGGTGGAACGGCAGGACAGCAGATATTGATGTTTGATAATAACATGAACTATCTTGTACATACTCTGAGTGAAATAAATATGCTTGATTGATATATATATATTTTTTCTTAGGCGAATTTTCTTGGGAAGTCCGGGTCCAGATCATCGGCAGAATGTACGCGAAGTCATGACGGGCTCCTTTAAAGCTACCGTCCTCACAAATTCCGTTGCACGTCGACTTGTACGTCAAACAGCAGCTCTTATAGAAAAGCAGCATCATCCGGAATAGCTCTCCATACATCTTCAACTCAACCAAGGCAATGTTCACCCTGTATATATCCCTTAACGGCAAAAGCTTAAAGTCATGGAAACGCTGGAAAACTGCTCTGAAAGCATCATTCTGAATGACTTCCGCCCTATGAATTACAACCCTATTATGAATTCCCCAAATAGAGATACCATAACTAGGAATTGGCACTAATAGCATCTTATTCACCATAAAAAAAAACTTTAACAGGCACTCCTAGTTCTCTAAGTGATCTGAGAGTCTCATGTAAAGTTAAGCCCAGACATTTGAAGTAGCGGAGAGTGCCACTTACGTTACATTGAGCTTCAGCACCTACACTTGCGTACCTATTTTGAGTAGGGCGAAACAACGTAAATCAATCCAGTTTTGGTTGCATTTATCATCAGACCGAATTTTAAACCAAACACAAAAACAGCACACTATACTACATGCACTGGCATTTGTATGTCAGCCTGTACTGCAGATCGTTGAACACGAAAAAGTAAAGTCGTATCGCCAGTATAAGCGATAGGCCTACAGGACCTCTTAATGCGATCTCTTCTATAATGAAGTTGATCAAAAACATAAACGGTTCTAAGATTGACCCTTGCGTCGTTCTGACGTTTACTCCTTCCAAAGGCGCTTCAAAACAATCTATCTTTACTGCTTGCTGCCTACAGTGCTATCACAACCAAGAACTTCAAACATGTGTAAAAACAACAAATTATTTAGGCAGTTGAAAGCGGCAGACACATTCAAAAAGACCCCGAGACAAAGTTAGTTGTTTTGGAAAGAATTAACGACCTCCTGATATAGATGAGCGCGGGCAAGCTCAGTTACGTGTGCTTTACGAAATCAAAACTGATTTCTCCAAAAAAAACAATCGAACTAATTTGTCTTTCGAATCTGGACTTGACCACCCTTTCAAATATTTTGAAAAGGTAATCCAACCAAAAAAATTGACGGTAATTATTCTAATCTTTACGGGCGTCCTTATATTTATATAAGAGAATAATTGTGGACACCTTTAATCTAGCGGAAAAAACACCAATCGTCAGGGAACGGTTTATGATATGCGCCAATGGACGAGCAGAAGTGACGGAGGATAGCTTTAGCAATCTGTCTGGGATTCCTGCAGCCGCAACTCTCTGGGAAGCATTTGTGGATTCTAACCATAGCGTACTCACAGGAAAAAGAAAACGTCGAATCTCTTTTGAACCAGGTGGCAACCTAAACTGTCTGCTTAAAGTCTTCCTTGACTTGTAGAACCTTTACCGTGTTCGAATCCTACAGTAGCAAAATGGTGATTTAGTTCCGTTACGATCTCTATTGGCCCAGTCAGAAGTTCAGGACTGACTTCCAGAGCAGTGGTAAGTTGCACCGCCCCTGCCTCTACCTCACAGATCGTTAATAAACTTCCAAAGCTTAGAACTGTCGCCCTCAAGTTGCCTAAAGCGCGTCCTATAAGCGTTGCCTATAAGCGCGTCCTTTATAACCTTGACCTTACGAAAATCACGCTTGTAGCGTGGGAAATTACGATAAAAAGCAGGCTTTGATTCTAACGACTGAGGTTTTAAGTGCCAAGATACAGTTTGTTAATGCTCTGCCCCAAGCGCATCCATTTCGCAGAAAATCCGCACAGTCACGCCAGACACTTCATTCCAGTCCCTTAATGCCAACGTTATCCCAATGCAACATACTCAAATTTCAACTGGTTTGGTTATTTATATATGTCCATTTGAATATTAGAAAAGACGAGTTGTATATAAGGCCTCGCCTAATAATAATTTAGCAGAACTAACCTGTTCAGCCATCCAGAGATCGAGTATCTCATCGAGAGCTTCCGGCAAGTTTTCAGGAATTGTCAGGGATACCCACACCCGCGCTGGATCTGGATTTGACAGCCGAAATGCCTCCCAGCGTCGAAACGGCTCTAGTTCGTCCTCCGGTGGGCCGCACTAAAAGTCAAAAATAAAACAGTTTCTCTTAGGTCTGCTCAGACAGATATATATATATATATATATATATATATGAAGATTCTGCTCCTCAACGTGACACACACTGTTTGCGTTCTTGCCAATAAGAAATAGATGGTAAGTCCTCGCGCTTGAGTACCGCAATTACCGATCATCGTCCGTGCAGGCCTCTTAAGATTAATCAATTGTTACTCTAAAGTCCTCCAAAACAGATTCAACCAGGGTGCCTACTATAGACGGCAGGCCGAATGTCATCAAACACGACAGTGTCACAAACTATGGGTGCTACAGAGACTGCACATGCAAAGACAGGAGTCAAATTTAGAAGATGATCATTTCGTCTAATCTTCAGATCAGTCATCATACGGCGTATTGTTTGCAAGCGTCTCTTGGTAAGGCAATTGTAAGTGCCATGTCATTGAAAGTCCTGCGTGAATGGGTCTGAACGAATTATTTTCCAATTGCCAGCAACTTACAAGCGGTGTCCGCATCCAGATAACAGGAATGCTGTGGTTGTGCTCGAGTCGATAGAGTGTGTCCTGGAGAACGAGCGACAGGTTTGCATGCAGAGGAGTCAGATCCATTTGGACGACGGCCACTCCTAGAAACGTCGAATGTTCAATTTCTCTGAAAACCGCAGACAAAACAGATGACAGCATGGCTGACGTAAACGACAAGCTATACCCGATTACCTAATCACTACACATGGCATTTCCGCACTGCCAACTGGTACGGACGCTTTTATAAACAGACTACTATTTGACTGTAGTACCTCTTCATGTACCTACCTTCAGCTGCACACACTACTAGAGACAATGGGAATATCTGTATTATTTTTATTTGACAGAAATAGCTAATGCTAATCCGCACACACACACACACAACTATATATATATGCTCCAGAAGTTAGGTCGAATCAGGTCGGACTTTAGCAATATAGGATAGCATGTCTTCAAAGAGCGAGTAATGTCTACTAAAACTTAAACGTAAGAATCGAAAGATAATATAAGGAATTTGGTGTATTGCCCCCGCAAGAAACAGATAAGTATACAAACTGGTGGTCGGTAACACACATACCTTCTAAGGAGAGTTTCATTGTGCTTGCGTTCGGCAGGTTCCAGAGTCGGGTCGTCAAGGTCCAGAAGCGGCTGTACGCGGCCCTGAACACCTTCCTGTATACTGCTGCTCGACACCTGTTTAAAACGTCGGGCGTACACAATCACTCTGACTTAATCGCAATTTACTCGGTTGTTCCTCACTATATTATTATTATTATTATTGTATATATAGTCCCTCACTATTGCAAGTTGACATGCGCATGTTTCGTTCGTAATATTTCTACATATATAATATATAATATATAAATGTTAATCTGAATTTAATTATTCAGATAATTAAATTATCTGAACTAATTATAAAGTTCAGTTAATAATATACCCTGTTATATAAGATGTCGTCTATTTCATGGCAATACATGGGAGATGACGAAAAAAGCAGATTTGAACAAGAGTTACATCTCGTCGCGACTATATCTCAATAAATGTATAAGATACCTGGAAATGCTGAGACTAATATGCGTACATACGTACGCATACATTGAATAAACTCCAGTGAATACAAGGTAATACAAAAAAAAGTCGAAATTAAACCAGTATCGCCCTCAATCTAAAACCTGATCAGGCCCGATGGATGCTCTATTGCGTGCATTCTGCCGTCAAGGCAGAATCTTTACCTCGTGGGGTCCTCTCGCGTTGATACCGTCTTTGTCTTCAACTGGCATCGTCATGTTGGTGCACACGAAGTTGAATCTACAATCAGCCACGGTGTGATGTACGACACAAATTAAGATTAATGTATAGCATGGCACAATAGCCGAAATAGAACGGTAATAGTGTATATGAGATGCATCTCATAAATTTACCTAGCATATGTATCGTTTGAGAAAGTGTTAGCAGTACGGCTTTGAAAACGCGATTAACAAACAAAGTAATAATAGCAATAAAATTATATATATATATATATATATATATATATATAGTTTAACAAGGCATCTTATTATAGTACGTATGTCACATTCCGTTCTCTTTAAACTACCGTTTCACCCACGCGATACTAACACATATATTATACGAGTGCACATAAACAAAACTGCATTGCAGTCGTACTGAAAGAAGCTCGAAGATCTCTAGTAAGGCTGTCCCTGACCTCAATGGTTGATCTCTAACGTGGACGATTGAAAATGGAAAACGTAATAATTATTCCAACGACACGTTGGACTCAGAGATAGATCAGAAACAACGGTCATCTATTAAACTCGTCATGTTAAACTCGACTTTGGCACTTTAGTACATGCAGCATACTCCTTTACCGAAGTAGGCGATAAGCATTCATGTGCACTGTTGTTTAGCCAACAAAGTGTATGATCCCTGTTTTTCTTCCTTCTTTTCCAATTTCTTCGCAGCGTGTGCGAGTTTGAGGGGTTTCAACACAACCTATGCATTATGTCATACGGGTTTGTGTAAACTAATAAGAATACTAATATTCTATTGCTGAATCAACGTATGCGAAAATGGTAGCACACGTTCACATTTCACAAGTGTTTTAATTTAATAATATACAAAGTAATCATAGTAAAGCAATCATAACAATAATAATAATAATAAGGTATCAAAATAAGTGCTAACACGGGTGACCAGCGCGAGGGTGAGTTTCTACGTCAGCAACTCTCGCTCGCAGTGTGTAGGGGAAACGCCGCCGCTGTCATCGGCTCCATGGATTGAGGAGCGGGGGTGAGCCTAGGCGGGTACACGTTTAGATCCCACAATTGTAGGGAAACACCGAAATATTGAATAAATATATAACAATAATAATAAAAAAAAAAAATAATAATAATATATGCATGACTGAGAATTAGACTTGCTAGACGTATTATTGCTGTTGATTGCCGTATGAAGTATGGATGCTCTCTATTGACTGCCACTACGCTGCCAAGGTTCGCCACCCCTTTACCCACCCTTCATTGTAGGCAAATTCGACGGCCTGCTGAAGCGTAGGCGCGCCATGCAGATCGAGGCACGTGTTGAGCCGGGAGCTCTTCTCAGCCATGTTGATTTTGGCTGCTGTTCGCGCGCTGCTACGAACGAACGAAGCAAGCGGACTAAGAATCCGTGCGTGCTCGCAATGGGTGGGTGACTCCAACCCAGTGGTTGACTGGCAGGCAAGACTGCAAGGCTGCTCTCAAGGTCTCTTTTTCTCTTGAGAGCAGCGGACCGAGAGGCGACAGTTTCCCGCGCCGGCCTCTCAAGGCTGGTCGACGAGAAGATTGGTTGTAGTGATGATTGTAGTAGTAGTAGTACTTAGTAGTAGTAGTAGTAGTACTTAGTATTAGTGGTGTTGGTGGTGGTAATGATGATGGCGGCGGCGACACCACTCTGAGGGAGACTATTGACAACGACGGCGACGACGATGACAACAAAAGGAAGGTGGCGATTTCGGCCGAGGTTCGACGGTCCTACGCGCAAGCCTGTCAGTGTTTGTGTTGTCGAGCTGTCGCATGCGCCTCATAATCGCATCATCATCAGTCAGTTAGTCAGTCACGCCGCACCACAACCTCCTATCCACCACTATCTATCCACCACTATCTCGGCGTCGTTCGATTACTACTAATCGACCAAACTCATCACCATCATGAAATTTCTTCTCCCTCGAAGTCTTTCCTCTTCTTGTTCTTCTTATTCCAGTTCTTCTCGTCGTTCTTACAGTATCGAACTAGTTGAAATTCTTGTCATCATCAATTTCGACAAAGCCGACACTCGAAGCCGTTTCGGCGACGAAGCCACACACACACACATACACACCACGCGCTCCCTTTCTCTCTCTTTCTGTGTCGCTTTCTACAGTCACAAAGAACCGGTCAGCATTATTGAGATGCAGTATCGAACACGAGACTCGGTAGAAAACTGGTAGAAAACGACCACGACCACGACTTTTGGCCGGTCAAGGCAGGCGAAACTGGCTTCTGCTGTTGCTGCTGCAGCAACATCAGTAGCACCATAACACAACGACAAAACCGAACAGCCCAGACAGACCACCACCAACAACCACCGACACAAATGTATCGAATCCAATCTCTCTCTCTCTTTCCCCCTCTCGAGATCTGTATGTCTTCCCCACGGCGATAACTTTGCTAGCTGAGCTGAGGAGGTAAATCCAAGTCAAAACAAAAACCACCTCGACAAGCTGCACAACTCTAAGCCGCTTGTCTGTCTGCCGCGCCGCTTTGCGCTGACAGTGGCGGCGCCGGTGATGCAAATAATGAGAGAACCGGTAGGAAAGAGGAAAACGTCGAGGAGAGGATTTTGTTCGAGACCGGTAGTGGTGGCCTGTAGATGGTAGAGGGAAAATGGAAATGGCTGAAAAAGCTCAAGCAATGCCACAACGACGAACTAACTCGCTGGCTGGCTGGATGGCTGGCTAGATAATACTGATAAAGAGACTATTGTCAAGCAGCAACAGCAACACTAACAACGGCGACACAATCATCATTAATCAACCGGTGATATAGACAACAGCCTGCCGAAAAAAACGGAACGGAAATTGTCGATTGAAGCGACGGCGGCGTTCCCAGCGACAGCCGGCCTTGCGACTGTTGGTGAAGAGGCTGCTGCTGCAATTCGAACTCTCGGTGTAAACTTGCGTCTGACGGAGCTCGACGAAGTTTGAACTCAACTTTGGAACTCTGCGATTTCGAACGGCCGCGGCGGACGTCGGCACACGGATGGTGGCGTCGTCGTCTGCTAGGCGTCGTCTGCTAGACGTCGTCTGCTTTGAATACACGGCGCGGGCTGGCAACTAACTGACGAAACCTCTCGACGCGCATGCCTAACCTGTTTTTCTTTACTCACAATATAATTTTTGACACATTCCTCCTGCTCTATATTCCTGCTCGTTCGGAGATCTCCTACAAGCTAGATGTTAGGAGTTGCATAGAAGTTATGCCCTTGCATAGAAGTTAACTAGTGCGCATTGAAGTTATGTCTCACGGCGATTTGCAGCCCGCAGGGAACGGACGATCATCTAGACACACGATTCTATAAGTATGTAGACCAATAAATAAAATCAAATAGACTGTACGACTTAAGAACTATCTAGTTAAAGATTACATTATGACTTACTATGTTACTCTTGCTGCTATCCTTCACATTGTTCGTACCAAATGCTACTAATACTACATACAGTAGTTTACCGCACCGCGGTGACGAGTGAATGCCTCTAGAATTCTACATACTGCTTATAGTGTGTAGACGTATGTGTTAAACAACCATAAATTGTTTGCACAAACATAACGGCACTGAGCCGGAATATATATACATATATATATATATATATATATATATATATATATATATATATATATATATATATATATATAACCTAAAAAACAGTCATGTCCCCATCCAGCAATACCTCAAACAATTGAGGGAACAATACCTCAAACAATTGAACAACAGGAGTATAGTAGTATCCATATATTAACCGTCCTAGAGTGTCTTATGGGGCCTTGTCAAGCAAAAACGATTTCTGTCTTCTTTGGCGGACCTAACGCGTTCGATTGTACGAGCTATAAGATTTCAGTCATTACGTGTATTCATACGAAGGTGCATCAGTTTTTAAGGCTGCCGTCACTTGCTGTCGGGAAGTCCGTGAGCAAAGAAGCCGACGCCGAGCACAGCAGTACTGTGTATTCGGGTGTGTCCTCCGCTGTTCATGTGCAGTGCTTAGAGAGAGGAGTATCTGTTTTCCCTAATCAAGAGAGGTAACTCTAGAAGCTGCCATTTCGTGTGAGCACTTGGATCACGTGGTGTGCCAACTCGCCAGCTGGCCTGTTAATTCGCGCTTTATTGTCTGGAATCAAAACCCCGTCCGGTATGGCGTTCCATTCGTTCTGCCACCATACAAATGCTTTATCCTTATCCTTTTTCTCCGCTTCCTTGTCCCTTGTCGGTTTCTTCCACAGGCGACGACGTTTGTCGGTCCTCAGGCCCCTAAGGGATCGTGCCAGCCAGAACAATATAGCCGCCGTGCGAACCGTTTTGTGGGCCATCGTAATTCTTGAAGCTGTGATGCGTTGGGATCTTGCGCACATCAAATCCGTGTACGACTTATTCCCCCGCGGTGGAGGTTAGGGTCGTTTCCATTATTATGAACGATAAGATCATGCACCGCTAACTACTCAAGAACAACCCTTTGTTAGGGCTATTAGTCTCTCTGTTAGTGCTGGTTGCCCCCCATGTTGTCGAGGAGGCTGGGTTAAAGTCTCCAGTATAGACTACTAATGGTTGAGGCCAACCCCTCGCTGACAATGTCATGTCCCCGAGAAGGCCTTCCAGGTCGTCCAGCGTGTTGTTCGGACTGCTGTAACATGAGTAAAAACGACCGACGCCGTCCACGTGTATCCCTGTAAATTTTGATCTTTCTTCAATCGGAGGAGGTCGATATCTATCAGCCTGGCACATGTATAAAATGCTAAGGTGCTGAAAGCGAGTGACCCTCACCTAGGGGACGTTAAGGATCCACCTTCAGAAAGAAGTTTGTTGAGGTTCTACTCTTCTTTGCCTGGCTTTGGGTTGCTCCGAGATACTTTATGTGTGTTGTTGGGGTTACAGCGAGGTCTAGACCCATCATTTACGCCTGCCTCTGGATAATGGCCTCGGGAGTGCATTGACATACCTGCCTCTTGATATACTGGTTGGGCGGGCCCGCTTTCTTCTCTTTACGTGGCGACATGGGAGTCTGCAAGGTCCGCTTGTTTCCTCTTGGCATTTCTCACGGCAGCCCTAGGTTTGTCGGCCAGGACCTTCACCGCAACGTCTATGCTTTTTTAGTGGCCGCTACCGTCGAACCTCGTGCGGTTGTTTCTAAGGCGGCGAGCGGAACATACTTTAACTTGATTAGTAAACGTGTAATGTTTAAAACAATAGAAAATAACTTAAATTATGTATTCAAATCTGGAATTTAACTACAAAAGTAAAGAGTTTGAACTCGAACCGGTTTTTCTTAGACCGGTACTGTGCTCAGGGGGGACTGCCACTCCCCTGCTATCCGCTCCCTGAGGACAGCAGCACTTCACGCCACTTTTGGGCTGCGGGCTATATATTGTAACGATGTTGTTGTTATGCTAAGTTACTGGAGATGGTAGTTCAGCCGGGCGGCGACTACAGCACGAGAGACTCAGGGCAATGAGTGACAACACACAGCATAAGATCAGACTCGTAAGGTAGTTGGACGGAGAATGCGTAACAAGCATCCTTCTCCCGGACTATTTATTTGCTCGAGCGGTCGTATAGTCATAGTGTTATAGTAAGTGCCTCGAATCTACCATGCCGTTGATTGGTCGGATTAACCGCTCCTCCCCGGATGTGCACGTTGTTTTCGGTGGTGGTGCCGCCCCTGCCGGTCGGTGTGTAGTCTAGATAATGATGATGATGATGCCGACACCATGGATGTGGCGCGGTGTCCGTGGACGTTGGTGCACGTGCCATATGGACGTCCGGTCGTATGTCAGGTTGTTCATGATGGTCTCGATGCGGTGGCTGCCGGCGCTTCCCGGGAAGTCGAGATGCACTGTTCGGATCCACTCGTGCTCGGTCGGCTGTGGTGTCGCCTGACAGTGCTGCCATCGCTGGTGGTGGTGCCGCCGTGATTGGTGACGGTCTCTTACTTGCTGGTGCTGTTCCCATTGCCTTGGATGTCCGATTGGCCTAGTGACGTCATAATTGGTCGGTACCCTGACGTCACTAGTTGTTGGCAGTCTCTATGACTGGCAGTTCTGTTGCTACGCTGTGGTTAGCTTCGTTACAATATTAACATATATATTCATATAGACATCTAAGAAGCCGAGTTAAGCCAAACCATCGGTCAACCAGAACAATTGATTGGCAGGCTGAGTTACGAACATGTTTCGAACGCTTGCGTTAAAAAGGTCTCCGGGACTTATTTTTGTTGGCAAGTTTTGGTGAGTTCGGCATAGCAACTCGCTATGTTTACTATTTGTGTCGGACTCCTTACCGCTAAGGTCGTTGAGTTCAGTTGGTCAGCTTATTTTAGGACTCAGGTTTCTACGGTCATCGACAAAGTTTCACGGAGCGTAGCCAACCACTTACAGCACCGGATGATTTACAGACGTGGATTTTGAACTTGCCGTACTAAAGACCCCGGTATCACGGAAACAGTATTTGCATAGGTAAGCGCTGGTACCGCCACTTTCTTCCAGAAGACCTTTGAGATGTTTACTCTAATAAAGCCCTAGAGGCTTTGCGCGGGCGATTAATGCTCCTGTGTGTTAGCTATTCGCTTCCTAATTATCTAGATAGTTTTTAAGTTTGAAAACTTGATGCAGAGGTATTTGTGTCTCCTTTCTACCAGCCAGGCTGCTCTTAAATTGCACTCTACACAAAGAAGAGTGCAACAATACCATTCCAGTCTTTCTAAGGTAAAACGTTACATTGATTTTCTGCCCAAACTGAGAGAATATGTCTAACGGTTACTTCTATTTGATAGCTTCATAACAAGTCAATGACGCCATGTGGGAACAACAAAGCAGGGATCAGAAACTGCTTTCATTCCCTAGCTTTCCAGAAGTTTCCTCAGGGGATCCTTGGATAAAGTTTGACATTGATTTTTTTGCACAAGCTGAGATAATATGTCTAACAGTTGCTTCTATTTGTTATAGCTTCATGACAAGTCCATGACGCCATGTACCAACAACAAAGCAGGATCAAAGACTCCTTCTTCTCCCTAGCTTTCCCGAAGTTTCCTCAGAAGCGCGCTCTAGATCTGGCTCCATATTGAGGCAACTTAATTTCCAGTGCGCATAGATCTTTTGCATTTAAAATTCGATCTAAACACATTTCGGTCAATGTTAAAAGGATTATTGAAGCTCTCTGCGTATTAAGGCTTGTTGTTTACGTAAAGTAGTTTCTTAATTTGCTGCCCATTACAAATAGCTTTTAGGAACAAGAGTTGTGGCTTCGTAGAGGAGAAATACTTACTCATCCATGTGCCAGAATTAATTGTTATCGCTATACAGCATGGTCAGTAGTTGATCCATTATCAGAAGCTTATAGGGAACCTTTTACAGATTAATAGGCAGCAGAACAGTCGCTTAACAAGATAGTAGCTGCTTTAAAATTAAAAGCTCTCCTGTGCGAACCACTCAACTGCTTGGCGAGCAGGAAGATAGTCAATTTTGACGCTCTGCACCCACTGAGACTTTCCAAAAAACCCTGACAGATCCACCAGGTACGCAGAACCGAATGTGACCATCAAGCGCTCTCTTCGGATAGTCGGTATACACGCAGCCTTCGAGCCGTAAGGTAATGGGCCTTAGCGGCGATAAAAGACCGGAGGCGTCATTTTTCCATTATGGTCTCGCAGTAACAGCTTGGACTGGGACGCCGTAGTGTGCCGCATTGTAGCTTCCTCCTTTTTCACGCATAGCGCTGTGATGCCCTGGCCGCAGCCCACACAGGCGCTAAAAATGCGGAAATATTCGGAGATTGCTATCTGATACAATTTTGTGACAGTTGCAATGGAGATTCTGGAATTTACCAGCAAAGGCACAATAACATTCCCACATGAGCTGGCGAAACGTATGGGAGAACGCACGGAAAATGAGAAGGCGAAATCTGTCTCTTTCAGTGTGCAGAGGAAATACTGCTTGCATTATCGGCTTCAGATCATATATAGAAGAGAACCATTCATAATATCTTTATTCAATGAAATATTACAGACAAAAATATATCCACAACTTCATTACCTTGGATCCGGAAGGCCTCGAAATCGCACTCGAACTTTGAAAAAAGACGCGATTTGAGTGTGTGCCGGCCCACTCTTGCAGGGAACTCTCTGCAAGAGTGGGCCGGTTATGTGGGGCTCCAACCCACTAAAAAACAGTGGTGACCCCGTCCCCGATCTGACTGGGAACTGCTTGCGCATCGCATTAAACAGTCAGGGGGGGGGGAGAGTCTACCACTTTAAAATGGCGTTGAAGGCTTCATCTATGGTGTTTAAATTATAAGAGCGATTCCATAACATGTTTGCAGACGTCACGTACTCTAAAAGACGGTGTATTCATTAGAAGCGGTAGGTGTACGTGCTGCTCCGCCCATGCTGGACACCTCAGAGCAGTGTGATCTGGAAACCTTTGGTCTATTGCCGCAGCGGATGCACCCGCTTGTGAGCCGCTCCACTCCTCCTGCCAGAGGTCGGTTGTATGCCGACGCTCCTTCGGCAGGTATCCTTTTTGCGCTGGGTGTTACGCTATAGTCGGTAGCGTTTGGCTGCTTTTGGATCCCAGGAGATTGTTCCAGCAAGGACGAAGATCGCCGCTGCGCTGACCGTCCGGTACGCCGCGAATTACCTTGAGGGCTCTGACCTTCTGGGCCCGACTGCAGATGGGTTCTGTAAGCGGCGAACTTTAGTGTAACGGAAGGCCAGGCCAAAGCTCCGTACAGGGCAACTGACTGGGCCGCGGACATGATACACTGCGGACATGCGCAGTTTGGATTGACATGGTCCATAAACATTAGGCATAAGCTGTGTGAAGTTGTGAGCTGTCTTGGTTGTCTTCTTCGTCGCCCGCCGCACGTGTTCAGTACCGCGGATATCCCTGTCTAGGGTGACCCCGAAGTACCTCACCTTATTAACGAGTGCGATTTCCATATCTTCTATACGGAGGTGAAAGGCCGGACAATTCCTCCGCTCTATCAGGAGTATGGCCTTGCTCTTAGCGAGGACGAAGGCGAGTCCCGCTGCCTGCAGCGGGCGGCTAAGTACGGTAAGTGCTTCGTTTGCACAGCTCCGCAGCAGGATCTGGTTTCCGGGCCTAGACGGTGAGGACGAGGTCGTCGGCATAGGCTAGAAGGTTGGCCCCGGGGGAAGATCCTTTAGCCGCAGCACATCGTCATACGTTATGTTCCATAGCTGGGGGCCATGTATGAAACCCTGTGGCACCCTTGCAGTCAAGTTAAAATTGTTTCCTGGCGTTTTCTTGGTGGGGACACGTAGAGGAGTTCGGCCTGCGTCTGGATTTGCTTTGTGGCGCCGATTATTGAGTGACTTTTGCAAAATTCGTGCTGGGCAGCACGCCGCTCCCTTCCGCAAATGTTTGTTTACGATTGTAAGTAATAGAACAAACAGTCTCTGCGGAACTAAGAGAGATTGAGAGCTGAAAAAGCTGTGTGGTTTTTTCGTTATCTGCAATCAATCAGTAGTGCAACTAGGTAATTTCGAGCCTTATTGATCAGCACGCATGCACACCACTGACAGGGACGTGCGCGGAACATAAAGAATCCTGGTGTCGTCTTTGATAACAACTCCAAGGAATGCACGCCTACTGAGGCCTATTGCGTGGCAATATAGATAGCATTGAAGAAGGGCGCTCACATGCGAGCGGTGGTACTTAGATTTGCTCAGCTATGCAGTCAGGTTGTTTTTTGAGTTTTGCAATTCTGCCACTGTAGAAGAGAAGCGGAAAACCTTGGTTTAACGAGCGGTGCAGGGCGGCTAAGTAAGTTGAGGCCAGAAAGAAGACTTAAATCACTCTCAAAGGAACGTAAGTAAAAACGGAGCCAAAGGGGAGTAGCAATAAAAAGCTTCCTGTACAAGATATTCCAGAAATCATACCAAGGAGACTGGGGTCAGTCTTGGAGGAGAGGAGGTAATACCGGATGAGTAGCACGGAAAGGAAGATCAACTCTCTCAGTACTTAGGGAGCTGCTCGATACCATCTGAGATACGCTGTCTTGGCCAAACGGTTGCTTTTGTGCTGTGTTTCTAGATTTAAATACGGACTTATCGACATCCTTGAAAAACACGGCGTTGACTTGATAGCGGAGTTAGTATTGCGGGCGAGGTGACTAACTACAGATGTAGTGTAAGGCCATGGACCGAATTGTTACTAGAGCGGATAAGGACGGACTGGATCAGAGTGTGGATCAAAATTGAACTGTACGCAGATGATGTGGTCATCTTTGGTTGTAGTCTTTTTAGAGTGAAACAAGCCATAAATCGACTAGTTACATTCATGGATGGAATGGGCTTGAATGTTAATTGGGAAAAGACAGCGGCCGGTTTTGAAGGTGTTCGATCAGAAAGGCTACCATCGCAGATGCGGCAATCAAATATCTACATTTGCTTTCAGTTCAAGCAGCAGTCGCTCTTTTCGGGTTACAGGTCACACCTATCGCCACATATGATACTCTACTATATGGGATAAGGCGGGAGTTAACGAATTGCGTTTCATTTACGGGGTGAGGTTTTTTATTCTAAAGAGGGTCGCGCTATCGAATACGTGCAGAAATAGGGTTCTCTACGTGCTGGAAGGTGGCTCACAGCAGCAATAAGGAGCACTGAGTGGGGTTTTCATGAACTACCGGATGAATGTCGATGCAGACAATGCTGGAGCAAATGTCATACCATGTCGCCGAATGTCCGGCGGTTTAGTCCATATAGAACTAGCAAAGCGCTAGATTTTTATGCCCGCTAAATCAAGACAAACAGGGGCACCTAGAATGACAAATTGGACTCGTTGCGTTCGACGATTCTCCACGCCTACGCTCCACACAATGAAATCCAGGGAATTTAAGTCCGGACTGCTTGGTGGCCGGTAGTTGACCACTACAGTGGCCACAGTGGTTTGACACTACACTTAACACTTGCACTTCGGTCAGAAACTTGGACGTTCCAGTCACAGCCACCTCTCCAGAAAAATTGGCGAGCCACCGATTAATTATTTTGTTCAATTTAGCGTTCCTTTCTACAAAATTCTACAAAAATGTATCTGAAAAGAACCAAAGACGCCCGGCAGATTCATGTTTAGGCGAACACAGGGGCAACTCAGAGCGGGTCACTCTGGTGGATTTGGTCTACTCAGACAGCACTTGTCGAACTTTTCTGCCTATGAAACGTAGTACAAATTTTCTTTGCAATCTGGCGCATTGTGACAGCACTGACGCCTAGTAGATCCCGGTGTTTTCTTAGAGAAGAACCATGATTATCAGAAATCAGTCTTATGGCACGTTTTGCAATATCGGGAGTTCTCACCGGCACCGGCCTTTGTGAATATTTTTAATTGTACTCCTCAAAGCTTTTTCGGACTTTTGTGAGTCGCTGTATCTCCTGGCAATGGCATACACAGCACTGCTTAGCACTGCACACCACGCTCCTGCCGGCGCTAAGCGATTCTATCCTACTCTTCGCTCCATTTTCGGCCTAGGAATTAGATCACATCTTCGATTGCTATCTTTGAATGTGCAGTAGGGCGACATGCTGATTCCCCCTATTCCGCCTGGCTATTAAAAGAGTTAATCGACTCTCTCCAGTGCCCTCTAAACGTATGACACCTGGACGACGGTGTCCTGCCCAGCGCCCCCGATGCAGTTCTGAGGGACATCCACAGAGTCATCAAGTTCGCTGAACGAAGTGACCCGCTCCTAAATCCCGCGAAGTGTGAGGTCCATGTTGTAGGAGGTGCTACTGACTATCAAGTGCTGGAGACTCTGACAGGATGCAAGACTGTCGGCGCGGATTTAAAGTAGCTAAGCGTTGCCCAATTCCCGCGGGGAGTTCCGGTTGCTTTTGAGAGGTAGCTGGCCACGCTAAAACATGCGATGCCACGCATTTACTTGGTAGGTTCTCACCGAGGAATTTTTCTTCAAAGATCATCATCTTTGACCCTAAGCCTCAGCCACCTGTTGTGTGGTGCAGAGTGCTCGCTGGGCCTGTTCCGTCCACTTGCGTTTTGCTATAGAAGGTTGGGAAGCGGCTGATTCTAGCTCGCAGAGGTAGGCGAGCGGGCGATTTCCTCAGACAGCGCCTGTCGCTAGATGTACAATGCGGTTTCAGTTCGGGGAATCTTTTAGAGATGGCTGGTCCCTACACTGGGTCCTTGTAACGGTGCATACGTATGCAGGAACCCAGATGTCATGTTCCCAGCGTTAAGAACTTATTACATAAACAAAAAAATTATATATATATATATATCAGCAGGGGGGCAAGCTGCCTACCCCAAGTAGTAACTGTACTAATTTTGATGAATCTGCTTTTCAAGTTTTCTTTACGATAGCTGTTGCTCCGATCATATTTTAGCATGCACCCTAGGTCAAGAGACGTTATTCGATTGTAAAAAATCCTACAGCACATAATATTTGTTTCACGCTTTCTAAGAAGAGACAAAACTTCCCGCGTTATATATATATATATATATATATATTTCCAATAGCAGAGTAATAACGCACGCCGGCGCTGTCTTGGACTCTGGTAACTGGCTGGTTGGCGTATATATATAAAAATAATAAATATGTATGTTACATAATATATATATATATATATATATATATATATATTATGTAACATACATATTTATTTAACATATATTCAGTACAAAACATGTCTCGACGCTCGCAATGGGTCTTAAGGCCTGTGGCACGGACGTCGAACGATATATATATATATATATAATACGAAAGGTTGGCGTCCACGTCACTGATGAATGAATTGTGTTGGGCATGGCGTGGTTGTGGTTAAAAGCCTCCCTAGACTGTCGTTACCCCGCGCTGGACACGCTGGGGTGAAAGGAGGTCGAGTCTCGAGGCGTCTTATGCACGTCCTCCCTCTCGCACATAATCGGCTCATGGATACGATGGATGATGAGTGCTCGAGACTTGGTTGGATCGATCCAAATCAACTTCGTTAGATGTTAGAGTTGTTGCTGACGTCGTTGTCGTCAAGGCTATGCATGCATGCCAGGCTACTGGCAAACGTACTATTTATACACTTCGAACGTCGTAGCATATCGTGAGCTGCATGTAGCAGCGGCAGCAGAGGCAGCCAGTAAGGCAGCTGCAGTTGCTTTAGCCACTGGTGAGATGCACCTAGAAATCGCAAATCGCCAGACTAATGGCATCAATAATCGATAGAAATGTTTCGCTCTTTCGCTATGCCGACGGCAACCGTCGACCGTCGACTATCATAAGTTGCCCGCCCGGCCTCAATGTTCTCAATCATTTCAGATAGAGCGCATTCTATATGAGCGTATGCATATCTACGAACATGCAGATATATGTGCAGATTTCTATATATATATATTTCTATATATATATATATATATATATATATTATATATATATATCTTACATAGCTATACCTTTCTAGACTATAGGTGACTAAAAAGCGCACAATACATTTTCAAACTTCTTAAAATTCGCGGATTGTATGGGTACCACAAATTGGCGCATACGCAGGAAGGATCAGGTAGGCATAGTGGGGAGGGAAGGGATTTGCATCTTTATGAGGGAAGTGAAGATCGAGTTACACAAAGATAATCAAAAATACGATTTAACTAATAGCGGCCTATGGAAAGCCGGCAAGCGTGTGCCTATGGAATCGATGACGGAACGTCTTTTAACAGAGTTATATAAACTGCCTATAAGACCGTATTGTTTATAATTTATTATTATTATTATTATTATTATTCCGTGCTCGGGCGAAGATGAACGGGCCAGATATAGATAGATTTATTAATCCCTTAACATGTATACCCAAATACTCAGGTCATATGTTTATATCAGGGACGTTTAGAGCGGCAGCATAAGCGGACGTGCTGAGATATCTAAGGCTATGCCAAGAGTCATTGTGGCACCATGGTCTAAATTGCGCACAACAGTTTCCAATATATATATATATATATATATATAACGCTTTTGTTTGCCCAAAAAAGGGTTGTTTTGTACACAAAACAGTAGATTAAGTGAGTCATTAACACATTTGATAAGGGAACAGGAGGGAAACTTTTCTCCTGTATCCACCTTGGCTTACGCTAAGCAACCATGTTGTTCATGTGTTAAGTGCGAGCAATTGCCTTCGTGTACATATAAGTAGCACCGGCTTCTTAGAAAATTTGGTTTGACGCCAAAGAAGTAGCAATGGCATGCTCTGGCTTGATAGTAGCAAATACGAGTTCTGGTGGATTAATGTCTTCGCAGTTTAAGGAACATTTCCAGCAATGCGTGTGTAGCGCGCAAACACCATGGGCCAAAAACACCTATCAAGGAAGGACGGCTTTGCAAGAGCCTACAGAGGTTGCATATGCGCATGTTGGCAGCCAATTAGCCATCGCAGAGCATGTGAGGGGCACCACGATTAACCCTTGTGCGATAATTAACGCGGTGAAACGAGTTCAGTGAGTGTCTGCTAGTCTCCTCTAATGCCGAAAAGACAAGTAGAGATCATTCTCCACGTCGGAATTGACCAGTAGATAGATCCGAGCTTTCGTACTGATAACTCCGAACGCTCCCTCTGCGTGTCCCATAGTACTGCTCGTGAACTCAAACAAGATGGAGACGTTTACGATTGAGAGTTCGATATTAGTTGCTAGTGGTCTCTGGCATTGCTTACAATTGACCAGCTCCGAACCAGGCAAAGCCGTGCACTGTATACACGAGCACATAATGGATGTACCCAAACCCATTAAGGAGACGTTTGAAAATTCATAATTGCAAATAATTTGCGGCATTTTCACGTCACAGTAGCGTGGCGACCTCAGAGGGTTTTTTCTGCGTAATCGCAGCATGTCGTGATTCAAACACTCCTACACCCGATGTATTCACATGGTGGTACTTCACGAAAGTACGGAGTTTGGCCTAACGTTACGTTAATGTTAGGTACATATCTGTGCGTGTGTGACATTAAACGAGTAAGCTTGATGGCGCAACAAAATCTAAAAAAGATAACCCGAAGCTTCTGAAGTTCTGTTACGTACGGTAACTAGGGAAAATTAAAGCGCCACGTATCGTTATTGAGAACATAGTAAAAAAAGGACGCCTTCATTTTTTGGCCATAAATGTGGGATCCTCACCCCTGCTGCCTCAAGATGAGTTCAGAATATTCGTGAAGTGACTGAACAACTTTTCGTTATCTACAATGTTTGACTGTAAAATTTGCGAGAGTTGTAGCCGAGTCGTGACTTTGTTCAATCATCTCTGTGCTGGGGGGGGGGGGGGGAGGGGGGGTAGTGATGTAGTGGAGTGATCGCGTGAATCAGACGCATTGCTTGCAAGTAGCCTGTTACCGATTTGCAGTTAGGCTCGCTACGTATAGTACGAAGTTCACTTTAAAATCAAGCCGTATGGAACTATTGTTTGACAAATGATGGCTGTTGTATTGCTCGGCGCCGGTCGTCTCGCTTGGCGCTGTGGCGTTACAACGCAAATGCACGCTATCTGTAGCTCAATAAATGTCTGAGCGAACTGCGCATACAAAAATATTTTCCTTTGTGCTAGAAATACGAGCGGCAAGCAGCGTTACCAGCAAAGTATGTGATCTTAGTGATATTCTCTACACCGCTATTGGCATTGGACGTATGAAGATCTAATGGACGCGGTATTCTCAAACTTAGGCCGTGTTCTTAGATCCTCTCAGACTGCCGAGAAGTCTTACGGCGAATGAGCAAATTCACGCGCTTAACTTAACAGATGCCAGCCTGTACGGTGCAGCATTTGTAAAGCTGAAACTTAATCGCATAATATATATATATATATATATATATATATATTGCAAAACATACAGTTGTAATGCAATACCATGTGCATAGCCTGCTCGGGGCATACCTCAAGGCGTTAGATCTAGACTTGGGCTGGTCCACCCAGCCAGGACGCCTCTCACCTAAGCGGCATTCCCTGTCTGAACATCTAATGACAGACGTTGCAGTAAATATTTGCCCGCTCTCTTATTTTCTGAAACAAGCGCCAATTATCTCCCGACATCGTTGAGCGGCTTCTTCAAAAGGTGAGAACAAGTGTGGGTAACCGACGCTTGAATACTTTCTGCACTTGGCTGCTCCCGCTAGGGCTACTGCCTGCCCAGGGCGAGACCGACCATTAAAGGGGCTAAAGAGTCGGTTACGGTCGCAGCCCACACCAGCATTTGACCCGGCTCGAGGTCAGCGTCATGCCATCAAGTCTTCTCCCGTAGTCTCTGACTAAACCAGAAGGCTCCAAAATGCATGGGTAGCTGGTCGACCGTAGCCCTTTGCTAAATATTACGTTTAAGGCTGAGTGGCGTGCTATTCTGCCTGAATTCTGGGGACAGAGTCTAAGAGGGTACCCAGCTGAGGGTTCGGGAGGGCGTGCAGCCATGCACCTGCACCCGGCAAGGAAATTGCCAGTAAACTTGCTTTGTTAGCGGCCGTAGTTGCTCGATCCCATAAGCCGCTTCATCAACAGTTGTTTGTAAGTTCCGACCGGCGAATAAAACTGCGAGTAAACTCGACTTGTTGGCGGCCGTAGTTGCTCGGTCCCATAAGCCGCTTCATCAACCGTCAATTGCCAATTGTGAGACCCATATAATGCAATGGCGTTATCATGAGTCCGTTTAAGCGTAGCCCGGAAGTTCGCAACCGTCCGAGGGTCCAGGATAAACTCAACGCCACTAGTCGCAAGGAGACAATGTGTGCTGTGATTGAAAGAGAAACCGCTTCAGGCAGGTCCAGTTCGCCTCTAGCTACCGGTAAGAAGGCCTGAACTAGGGAGTCGTCTCGCAACCGCAGGTTAAGTATAGATTCCAACGCGAGGCCCAGCTTCAAACGAATTTCCTCCAACTGGGCCGAAAGGCTGAGTAGTTCATTCCATGAACAGGTAGTTTAGCCTCGATGCCGAGAAGCATGAACGTAGAAGGTACCACCCACGATAAGCACGCAGCTGGGGGGAGGCAACCAAAACGAATCTCGAGCCTTTCTCTCTCTCGTTCTATTGTTGAACCAAGGTAGCGAGAGAACAGGGCCGCCCTAAAGAGATCCATGTTGTCGCCGGTCCGACGCGGCAACCCGGAAGTAGAATCTGTATAGCGGAAATTTCAGCTGTACCTGAACCGATGATATGAACTTCACACTTGAGTGGGTTCAGCCCTAAAGCACTACATACCGCGAAACTTAATATCCTCTTTAAGTCCTCACAGACTGCACTAATGTTACCTTCAATAACCCCGTTGTTCAAATATCAAAGGTTGAGTGGACTCTCAAGTGAGTTGATTAAAAACGGCAAGACAAAGTAGAGAGGGGTCTTCCTGTTGAACCCCTACAGCCGAAGTGAGCAGTGCCAAGGGTAAGACCTAGTGCGATGTATCACCGTAGGCCAATTTCACTTGGCGATAAATGGCAGGGGCCTCGTATCCAACCACTCTTACCAGGTAATTTCCTCCTAACGGCATTGAACGTGTCCTTAAAATCAAGTTTAACTGACACGGATGAATCGAGCTGAGAAGCCATAAAAGCTCTGGTAGCGTGAATCATTATCTCAGCACCCCCTTGGTGGAGAAACCCAGCTGGTGAGGCCCACCCGCTAGGTTAATAACATCTCCAGAGTCCCGCACTGCCAATTTTGCTGCGACCCTACGTAATACTGAAGAGCAAGCGATAGGTCTGAACGAGCCGACTTCCTTCTTCAGTGCAAACAGCCTTGCTCCGAAGATGAGAAGACACCACCTTGGATGCGGAGCTCCCCATTGTCGCCTGGCGAAGGACTGGTCGCATTGGTGACAGGTAACCCTGTTGAGCCCCAAGGGGCCTGGTGTACTCGCAGGGTTCTGCCCAGATGTGGAGCTTGGGCCAGCACCTTCTGAAGGATCCGACGAAGTAACCTGTGTGGATTATGTCACCGTCCTGCAATCGTTGTGATCTCCCGTCAACATGATTGGCTGGGATCGCTAGAACCCGACAGGAGCGGCAATGAGGGCTGTAACGCGTCCGTGATTGTCTTAACAATTTTTGACAGCTCGTACTTTATAGATATTAAGTCCCGGACTAAGTGAGCCACCGGCTTGCCGCTCTAGGCCGGGGCAGAAAGAGCTGCGGAGTAGTGTCTCCACCAACCGCGATGCCGCGCAGCACCGGGGTCGCCTCCTTCGAAAAATAATAAGATGGGCCAGCGACACTTGAACCCTGTAAAGAGGGTTCAGGTACTGCCAAGGCTTCGTTGATAGATGCATCCGGGTGATTAGCACGAACCTGGTGAAAGGTTCCG